>VZUA01006861.1:12027-25985 GCA_013401035.1 Horornis vulcanius
CCTTTTGGAGATTACTTAGGGTTTTGGAAAGGAATCTGTGGCTCCTTTAACTGTGGGAATGTTGTTAAGAAAGGAGGGGTTTACATTATACTTTGAAAAATCACCAAGACAAAATACTTTGCTGTCTCAAACTGAGTATCAGAAATGTTTTGCCCCCAGATCCTGAGGCTTTATCTGTGGGAGATTCTGATTTCTTGTCCCTTGTGAATGAGTTGCCCCATCTGGGTCACAAATGATGAGATAAATGCCTTGTTAAACTGGTTCCAGCCCTCAGAGGGTTGAAAGTAGGCAAATGCAGAAATTAAAATAGAAGGTTTTAGCAGGTAACTACAGAGTTGCAGGCAGATGACTCTGTAGTCAGCTATTGTAAATAGGACATCCTAGATGACTTGAGTCGGGCTTTGAACTGGCTCCAGAACGACTTGCATTTCATGTGTGAAGTCCAAGGCTCATAATACATTTGTACCTCATGATGCTTTAGGGTAAAGTTTACTGTGTGAACTGTTTTAAAATTAAAATGCAGTTGAAATGGTACTAGAATTATTTTTTGTGATTCGAGATGTTTACTTAATTACTCTTTGTACTCCACTGTCAATTAGACGCCTTGCGTAAGACCCAGAGCCAAAGTGAGCTCCTCAACCTACTGAGACACTGGAACGATAGAAACACCTTTGGCTCCAAAAGAACACCAGAAAACTTTGTATGTGGAGCTGTTGGCTTTTTGTTTGTTTTTAAATGGTCACATGGACTTTTTAAAATGTGAAGCTTTCAGCAGCTTGCACACTGAGAGCCCATAAAGCATCAGAATCCCTTAGATGGTATTCACACACACGTGAACAATGCAATTTGTCACTGAGTGCTGCACTGAAACAATTCATTTCTTGATGACAAAGAGCTGAAGCATGACATTTACTGCAATGAAAATTCCTTCCTTCAGCAAACACCATGGAGGCTACTCCTGCTCAGTACAGACCAGGTCAGGTACACATAAGAATGTGTGATGCTGTAGCTGCAGGCTATTAAGAGCGAGTTCACTTTCTTAAGTTTTTATTCTTAAATCAGCTTCAAACACTACCATAGTAATCTTATACTTTTATAGATGGCATCTATAATCAAAGATAAGGGGGATGATATAAAAATTTGCTTATCACATGGAGAGGGAGCTTTCATTAATTATAGACTTGACCCAAACAGAAGAGTAGGTGTGGCTGAAAGTTAATGCTTGTGGTGGACAAATCAAACTTGTTTTCACGCAG
The DNA here is from genome assembly GCA_013401035.1 of Horornis vulcanius. Lineage (NCBI taxonomy): Eukaryota > Metazoa > Chordata > Aves > Passeriformes > Scotocercidae > Horornis > Horornis vulcanius. The sequence goes on from VZUA01006861.1 coordinate 13,284, forward strand.
AAGTGCATGTGCATTGAGATTATCCACCTCTGCTCTGTCTGTTTGTTAAACCTAAGAGACAAGATAAACTTATTTCTTTTATAGAGGTGTGGCCACAGATCAGTACCAGAGATAGAAATAGTTTGTTGTAACCAGCTTCCTCAAAGTTAAGACCTTATTTAGTTTTTTCTGAGGAATTTTCTTTACATGTAATGATTCCATTATAGGAGCACATTGTTTTTACTCATCACAAAGTCTGTTGCCTGGTTTACTGTGTTCAGAACTGCTTGGCAGGCTCCAACTCAGACATTTAATATAATTAACATGAAGGTGTTTCCTGCTCGGGAGGTACCTAAGCATTCTAGGATGATCAAGCTTTGAGGCTGGAAGATGAGCTGTTCAAAACCAATAGTTGAAGGCCTTGCAGATTAGTAATCCAGAAGAGAGCTGTTAATGAACAGAGTGGAAGCAACATTAAGTAAGTGTACTGAATTGTAACAAAATGATCATCATTTTAAATAACAAAGCCTTACACAAAATTAACTGGGCTGTCAGTGTCCCAGTTAAAAAAATATTCTCCCTAGTTTGTCTGCACCTCCTTTCCCAGGAGCCTCCCATTTTCATTTTTCATTTCCCCCTCTCTTCTGATTTTTGCATCCTTCCTGTTTTCTTCTCTCACTGCCTGCAAGATCACTTTTGGTAGCTGTGGAAAAGAGAAGGAGGTGAAACAGGAGAGTGGTAAATGGATTTGGCAAGAGGCGAAAATACTGTCAGGAGACAACTCATTCCTCAAAAGGTGAAGCAAAACAAACTCTGAAGGTGAAGCCCATGGTCTTCTGGCTCTGTAAAGATGCAGAGATGCAGGTAGGCTGCCTTCAGTGAGCTTGTATCCAGAAGGAATCCTGAATTCTGCTGCTGTTTACTCGGTAAGCTAGTCCTTCTGAAGAAGCCAATATGACTTCAAAGAAGCACTTCGTAGTGTAAATCTATGTTATGATGTCTGTTTGAGCTGGCAGAAAGCCTGGCCTCTGTGGAGGTATGTAGAAAACCCATCCACATCCATGAGTTTATTTTGATGTGTAATTTTTGACAATTTAAATAACTGTATTAATGGCATTTAAAGGAATGTGAGAGTGAAGAGCTCTGATGATAATCTATAGGGCTGTGGAATGTACTGTGAAATGGTATCTTACATTGGTGCTGTGCCAGAATTTGTGACAAAAATCACTTTCTATGATGCATCTGTGACTGCAATTGATGTAAGTTTTTGAGTTGCCTTTTCTTCTTCTCTGTTGTTATCTTGTTGAAAGGTCTAATACTTTTCAATACTTCCCTGAACTACTTCTTCTGCTGGACGTGTGACGAGAAAAACCATATGAAGTATGAGAATAGATTTTTACAAGTTGTATCCAAGAAGATATCTGTGTTACAGCATTTTTAAATTGCGTTCATAAATGTAACTGTATGCACACATAAAAGATGCAGGTTGTTTGCTGTAAGACATAAGAGTCATGTACCTGGCCCATTAAACACTTTCATAAATTGTGATTCAGTATTGTCATCTCTTAAGAAATGATGCTTCACTCAGATACTCCATATTGAAATATACATGGAATTTAAATTAAAGTAATTAATCTAGGACTTGTATTAAAATCTCTGCAGATGTGTGTTTTCAGGCAAATGGGAAAATCCATAGTGATAACTTTTGCAATAAAGTTATAATTATTTAAGGCCTGAAATTATAAAGTCCATTATTAAGTCTGGAAGCAACAAAACGTCTCATATTACACAAACTGACTTATTTAAATATAACTCTGTTTTCCTGCTACTTCTTACCGAGTTTGTCATTTCAATTCAGTTTTCCGTTTCTGACATCAAAAAGAAGTTGTTTAATCATTTTAATAAATTGTTCTTCCTTTCTTCTTAAAACTCAGTAAAATTTTAATGACCGGTTTTCAAAGCTGAATTTGCAAAGCTAAGTCTACATTCTTAATTGGGGCCTTTCTAGTACCACTTTAAAAAAAAAAGTATCATTGCTTTTTTCTGCAGGATGTTTGTAACTGTAGGTTACCTAGGTATTTAGGCTGTTGATATTCAGAAGTGACATAATAAATCTACATTAATGCAATTTGTAATCACAAATCTCCATTGAATGTAAGGCGCTGTGTTATTTTGTGAGCAGAAGGTGGCTCAGCGTCTTGTTGCCAAAAGTCTGAGTTTCAGTTGGGCTTAGCATAATTGATGCAAATGTGGAATGGCTGGTACCACACTAGATGCTTGTCTTTGTTCTAGACAGTGGGCTAATTTAGCTCATGAAATCAACTCATTTTAGGTGAGTTCCTTTGCTGAAATTGTAGGGTGTGGTTTATGAAGATTTTGATGCATAGATAAATGGATGACTTAATGCAGCACCAGCCAAACCTCTCAAGTCCTGGTTGCATCTCATTCATTTGGCCCTTTCTTCACTCTCAGGATGTGCTGCCAGGCGCTCACCCTCATGCTGGGCTCAGGGACCTGCACAGGGTCTCCTCACTGGCCCAGTGGGTGCAGGAGAGGCTGGAGCAGGAGAGAGCATTAGACTGCTGAAAAGGCCATGTAATCTTCTGGGACTTTGTGCTGGATGGGACCTTCCTGCGAGCTGCGGTCCCCCGCTGCATCCGGGAGCTGTGGTCATTTATTTCCTTGTGACAAGTGGTGTCCTCAACACATACCCAGCCCCCAGGTGTGTGTAACAGTGCATCCCTCCCTCCCTGCTGCCTCTCCATTTCTCCTGCATGACCTTTCCTGCCTTTGGACAGTGGGAACTTGAGAGGCTTATTTTGCTGTATGCAAACCTGTTTTATCCCTTCTTGTGGGTAGAAACCTTCTTCCCAAGAATTAAAGACTTTCCAACTTGTTGCTGGAATTGCACTGTATTGAGAATTGTCCAAATGAATTGGACTTATTCTAAGTTCCACTTTTTTTCCACTAAAGTGGAACTTTAGTCCAAGGCAGATTACTAGATGCTCACAGCAATCTTTAAAGAGCACAAACTTTGCTGACTTTTTTCAACTATCACTTTGAACCAAAATGCTAAAACTCACATAAAAGAGCAGGTGGAGAAATGCTGCAAGTGTTAGTCTGTATGTTCAAAAGCATTTTCATGTCCCTGGATTTGTAAACACCCTTCTGTATCTCCCAGTGTAGCTACAGAAAGCAGGAAAATGATGTAGCAAAGTGATGTTTCTGTTCCTCAAGTCATGGTGAGTCAATATGAACAAAGGAAGACAAGCATCATGTGTTTAAAGAAATGAGTGATGCTGGCTTTTTGTCTCCTCAGTCAAACAGCTTCATCTGGTTCCTTGAGCTTCTTGCTATATAAAATGAGATATTACCTGTGTTAGGTAACTCAGTGTGATGATTATTGTTTATACAATGCTTTAAAGCTAGGCCGGAGTATAAATATCAAGATGAGCTTTTCACTCATTGAGATAGCCCAGTGCAGCATAGTTACAATTGGCTTAGGACTGAGGATTTTATTAGTCCATTGCCCACCAAAACTGGAATTTAACTTTGCTTGGGCTTGCTGGATACTACTGTAATATTAGACATGATTTGTTTTATATTACTACAAAGCAACAAAGTTCATTATATATTTGCTCTGGCACATCTGTCAAAACAATCTCATATGCTATCAAAAGTTGCCCGTACTTACACATATTCAAGAAAACAGGTTTCTCTATACAGATTCATTTTCCCCGAAAGTTAGGAATTGAAAAATTACAGCAGAAAATTCCAGGAATATTTTACAAAGCCAAGTTTTAGTAACCAGTTTTAGCTGTCTCCCAAACATGGCTGTGTACATGAAGCTGATGTAATGTCAACACTTGGCTGTGGGAGGAGTGGGGTGATTATTGAAGGCATCATGGGTTTGTTGGGGCACACCTGGCATCTATGTAGAGGTGCCACCCAGTGGCTGGATGATAATAATGAGCTTTTCTGATGAGTGAAAAAAAAAGGGACCAAAAAAATGGAAAAAAATGCTTAAAGGAGTACATCTTATATTAATGTTGTATTAAGTCTGGGGATTTTTTTGAGCATCACTATCAGCACAGGGAGTTCAGTTTCACAAAAAGTAGTAACTGACAAAATTTGTTAATGGTCTTCAAATTAAAGAATTAAAGAAGAGCTTCACTAATTTGAATAGTCTCCAAGTGATGAAACAGCAAAATTTGTTCCTCCTTTGAAATGAGGTTTTAGAAAGCGGATCAATACGTGTTCTGGTTATTTTGTGCCAAACCAAATTTTTGTTTGTTGTTAGATTGTATTTTTTCCAATGCAGATGAGGGCTAGAAGTACAAATAGAAGTGATTGTTTGTGGTAGGCTTTAGCTGAAGTTTATGATGCATCTCCTCATAGGAACAGAATGGGTCAATACAGAATGATAATAACCTGGTTTGTAGATATAAAAAGGGAAAAAGTGAGTTGCTGTGAAGATGCTTAAGATACAAAGATACTTAAGACAGCAAGATACAAAATTAAATCTATTACAGTTAATTCCGTAGTTGAGAACATCAGGAGGCAAAACAGTGAAAGGATGATGAACATCTGGCACAAGCCTGGTATAGATCAAGCTCTATGCTACTATTCATGAATATTTTAACTAGTTATATAATGGCAGGGTTTCTGGGCGGCTAACTCTGTTATTCACTAAATTTCCAGATTATCTAGCGGATAACCTTATAATTCAACTTTCTTGTTGGATTTTGTAATCCATCTTTCTGAAGTGTCTTTATTTTTTTTTCCTAGTTAATAGAGGTGCTAAAGAAGTTAACTTTAAACGTAGTTTATAATTGCAGTAATTTCTATGCCAGAGGGGCTTTTTGATTTTGTAAAATGGAAGAATATCACTTGGAACAAGAAACCAGAAGCTGCTTGGATTCACTGTATTAAAGATTTGGCTACAGAGCAGCACTGTGTGTCTGTGTTAGCACTCAGAAAAACATGTTTTGAAGGCCTAATGACTGTAGTATTTCTAGCTGCATGCTGTTTGAAGTGCAGGAAAGACAGAAGTCATTGGAGCCATTTCATCTCATGGGCAGTTGCTCAGAGCTTCAACAAACTGCCAAATGCATACAAATACATTTAATAACCTGAAATTAATATATTGTACTGGGAAGGCGGTAGAAAGAGAAAACAAATAAATGTAGGAATGGATGTGGACAACAAGTATGACAAGTTTGTGGTATTAGAGTGGCTCAGAAAAGATCTGTGCAGTCTTTGTGTGAACAAATGTATCGTGGAACAAAGCAAGGAGGCTGCAGACCTGCTCTTTGTGGTTTTTTGTGTGAGTCGCGCAGGGACATTGTGTCCAGCTCTGGACACATCTTTGCTGGAGAGGTCTTGTGAGAAGGAAACAGAGAGAAGAACATGGGAATTCCTTTACAAAAGGGAAGATGATGCTAAATAATGTTACTGGGTGAGAGATACAGCTGAAGCCTGCAAGTATTTAAATGGTGTGAATTTGCCAAACAAAGGAAGGAATTATTTAGGCTGAATTAGTAAGGCAGAGTGGAGTAACTATAACAAAGGGTACTTTTAGGTGAGGTATTAACCCTGTTATTAACATGTATGACAAAACACCTCGAAGTAACCCAGTAGGAATACTTCTGTGCTGACAAGATGTGACCTAAGGTAGTTTAAACAGACTTTTCTATCTCTAGGATCTAGAACGATGGAGGCAGAAAAGTAAAACTTGATTCACTTGTGAGTCTGAAGCCTGGCCATTAGATGGCAGGGTGCTGGCACAATAGGGTGCGTGCTTCCCCACTTCTCAGTGCCATGCCCAGGGAGGAGCTTAGAGCCATTCATCAGTCCCAAGGCTCCGGAGAAATTTGAAATGCTCAGTTTCCCTATAAAAATCACACACACACATCCAGTCACTCCCACAACAGAAGGACATGCAGTACAAGACCCCCAAGCACACATTCCTTCAAAGACCTGTGTGTCTGCCCCGAGTTCCACCCCTTGGAACTCTGTGTGAATAGGTAGATATGTGCAAGAGGTGTCCCCGTGCAGCAACCACTTTGTATAAGAGCTGAAGTTGGCTCTTCTCTTCTATAACCAGGGACACAGAAATGGGACTGCTGAGGCAGTGGGAAGAGGTGATACAAATGTGGTAAGTAGCTTGCTGCAGACTGTTCAGGGAGTCCACATACTGGTTCTGTGGAAAAGATGACAGAAAGAGTAACAAGCAGTAGCTTTGTATGGAAAACTTCAGCCCAGAGCAGGCTGTTTGAAATGCTCAAAATGTATTAAGGCTGTAACAACAGCAGCTCAAATAATGCACAATTTAAAAACCCGTGTTTAAAATAGTCTGCACTGCTAAAGGATCTGCCCGAAGGAGTGATCCTTATAGATGTATCCACACCTCTTTCGCCTCTGGAGTGAACTGTTTGTGTTTGTGCTGCCTAACATTTGACCTGGGTCCGATGCCCCCATGGCTCTAAGATCATAATTACATTTTTGTGGCTTCAGTTCAAAGTGTCTGAACTAATGTGAAGGTTGCTTTGCTGCCTGCAAGACTGGTGTTTTTATAGCATTATGCCAAAAGTATGCTGGATGCTGTGGGGTGTGGGGCACACAGAGGCTGTCTGAGGACAAGAGCCTGGTTGGGATGGTGGAGGGCAGGAGAAGCCACTATTGGTCTAGTCCCATCCTTGCTGTGACATCCTCAGGGCAGTCCATCCACAGAGCTGTGCCTTGGATTTTCCACAGAGAGAAGTAGTCGGTCTCCTTCAGAAGAGAGTCCAAGCACACGGTGATGGATGTGTGGTATGGCTGACAAGGGCACCAGGACCAGGGCATGAACCAGGGAGGTAAATTATTTGTCAGCATAGGTGCATCTGCCATAGTCACGAGCACTGAGGTGGTGGATGAACCAGAGAAACATCCCTTACTGCTTTTCATATTGTTCTGTGTTTTGCAGTAAATCTTTAGTCAGTCATTTTGCTGATCAAATTGATACCTGCTGCTCCCAGGGAAAAATTTTAGCCCTGATGTGATGTGGGAGGGGGCGGATGGGGTAGAGAATCTGAATAAATAAACAAAATATCTTTCTGTTGTAATCAAGTTGCTCTTGCTCATGCATGCTCTCTCTTAAAAAATGATCTCACACTGTGTTGATTGAAAAGTGGGAATTAATAGGCAAGAACCATCTACTTGTTACAGACTGAAGACTGTTCTGAAAAACAGCAGATGAATATGATGGATTATGAGGGAAGCCATGTCTGTAAAATTTATAAGGATGCTAGTTCAGTAAGCACTGTTAGGTTAAAATGTATGGCAACCCACTCCTTTCTTCTTTTTGTTAGTTATTTGTTTGCTCATTGGTCCTACATTGTCTTTATATTTTTTTTGTCCATAGGCTAGTTCCCTTCAAAATTATTTGTAACTGTCATATTTCAAGTCAATATGTTAAGATAATTAATAAGATAACATTGTGTTGGCACTAAGAATTAAGGCATGGACCGGTAAGAGTGATGGGGCCAAACTGTGTGGTCTGCAGCATAAAGAGAGCACTGTCAGGTCAGTTCCCATCTGATGGTTTCCTTTTCCAGTCAGTAGTTCTACTGTAAATCAGTATCTACTGTAAATCAGGTAAAGAGAAGATGTACATACCTACAGAACTTCTCCTTCCTCCTTTTCACGCTTCATGCTCCCTCCAAAAACTTGATAATTTCCAAGGCCTCCTCCTTGCTCTGCCTTTGCTTCACTGTAAAATTAGTTATTTCTGTAACTAATAGCTCTATGGAAATATGTGTGCTGGTTTTGGCTGGCACACAGTTAATTTTCTTCATGATAGCAGGTGTGGGGGTATGGTTTGGATTTGTGCTAGAAACAGCGTAGGTAACATGGGGCTGTTGTAGTTACTGCTGAACAAAATGTCTGGGAGGGTTTCATAACATGCTCAGCGTGTTGCAAGCGCCTTCTCCCCCTGGGGCCTCGGGGCTCTGAGCAAGTGGGTATGGTTACACAAACACGCCTGGGTGAGAAAAGCAAGGGTGTGGGTTGACAGTGCCTCCAATTTCTCTATGGTGACTGTCCCCCCACCTGCCCTTGACCCACAGTGAGTTTCTCTGCCATGCATTGAGGTGAGCTGCTCTGCATCTGGGCTGGAAGGAGAGAATTTGGCTGGGCAGTTGAGGCAGAAGAAGTGCAGCCCTGTGCCTTCACACCCTGTCTTGCCCTCAGGGGCTTGTGTGCATGCCCATGCCTCCAGGCGGGAAGCGTACTGCAGCGTTTCCCTGGAAAACTGCCCGGTGCCATAAAGTAAAACTCGGAGGCTCTGGTGAGCTCAGCTCGTCAGCAGATTGTTGGGAGGATAGACCTCAAACTGTGAAGAAATTCAAACAGGACCTTTTCTCACCTGTTTGGAAATCTGGAGCTGGCTGTTTTCCAGTGCAACATCTTTGGGTTGAAACCTCCCAGGCTGCTTCTGTCAGCTCCAGTTTTTGGTATGAAATTGTGTCCTTTAAAAAAAAGGTGCCTGAAAGAATCAGTGCTGCTTCACTGTATTCTGAAAACAGCAGCTTTCTGGCTACCACACATGCCACTGCCCTGAGGCCTAATGGTGTCTCAGGGACTCATGGCCATCAGGAGTGGGCACATAGGGAAAGGTGTGAGGATGTCCCCAAGGAGGGCCAGCCTTCATTGCTGGAAGGGAGCCAGCAGGTGCCTCCTAGGGGGATATTGCTGGCTTGCCTGGGGTCCAGCACAGCCCCCTTCTGCAGCAGGACAAAGGATATCCTGGTGAAATATCCTGTCTTCCTACCTAGAAAGTGTTTGCTTCCAGAGCTTCCTCTAGCTTCCTTTGGGCATTTGGGGTTGTTGATGTGTTATTTTCTGACATGTTTGTTGTATATCACTTGGGGTGCAGATGCTTGTCACCAGCCCAGCAGCACCATGGCGAATGGTCGCCTCTTGCAGAGTGTCATTGTCACCTCAACAGTTGACAGCTCTTCCATCCACTTCCCTTGGTGTGCCACTCTTTTCCTCATCCTCACCCTGACTTCTTATCCAGGCTTCAGCCAAACACCTTCCCGGTCTCCTGCCCGTATCATGTCACTTTTTCCATTGCTCTGAGTCACAGAGTTGACAGCAGTCCCCAGCCTGCTGTTACTCCCTTCAGCAATATTCACTGTAGACAGGGCAGGGTGCCACAGGATCTCCCAGCACTACCTGAGCAGCTTTTCTATGTGACATTTGAATTCTCTCACATGCAATGTGTGTGGAGCCACCCCAAAAGCAAGCTCTATCGGTGGAGGCAGAACATGAAAATCAAGATGGACAGTTCAAAGTCAGCTATGTCCTGGGGAAGGTAACCAGCTATTAAGAGTGATGCAGTTTCTTCCTTAGAAATAGGTAAATAAACAAAATAATTGCACTTATTTATTTGGATATGTGTTAAAAAAGTCAAAACATTTTCACCACAATTATGCAATAAACTGAACAACTTTATAAGTATGCCTGAGGCTTTTCTGCTCACTTACTCACTCTTTGAAAACTCTATATGAAAGTCAGTTATAAAACTGAATTTGCAAATAATGCTGTACAAACAGAGCTGGATTTGGGACAATATGATGAGTCTGGAAAAGAAGCCTGTGGGAAAAAGGTAGTTTTGTTCCAACCAAAATGGAAAATATGCATATTTTAAGGACAAAACAAAACAAGAACATTTTGAGACTTTTTTTTTTCTATGAAAGCAAAATATTTGATGAGGGTATTTTTTCTGCACAGAGATCTCTCAGTGTTTCAAACAGGGATGACCACCAGTATGGTGGTTGCCTGTGGGGCTCCACTTGCCATGTGAAGAGAAGATGGAGAATTGGGGCTTGTTCACCTTTGGAGAGGAGGCAGCTTTGAGTGGTGATGGAGACAAACCCAGACTTTTCACAGTGCTGCATGGTGGGAAGACAAGACAACAGCAAAAAGTTGACAAAGGAGAGATTCAGATTAGATGTAAGAGAAAACATTTTCACTGTTGTCTGGAGAGGTTGTGATGTCTCTGCCCTTGCATATTTTCAAGAGTTGGCTGGGTAAAGCCCTGAGCAACCTGGTGTGTTCTCATAGCTGACCCCGCTTCAGACAGGACATTGGATCATAGACTTCCTGGGGTCCCTTCCAACCTGAATTGTCCTATCATCCTATGAAAAATTCAGTCCAATTTTGAAATAAAAATATCAAAATACATATAATTTTTTAAAAGTTGCATTTTAACCAATTGTTGAATTATCTAAAGGACAAAATTATATAAACTGTTATATTTATCAGCCTTTTAATAAAACTGTATCTTCAGAGAATTCTGGATTCTTGCTACTTCAATTTTTCAGACAGTGAAATGGAAGAGATTTTGTAACTTGGTCAGTTTTCACTATTTTATTTTTCTCTTGAGAGGAGACTAAGTGAACTTTTTCACATTCTCTGGATTCAGAATTTAAAATCTGACACTGTGGAATAAACATAAGCAAAATTAGGTTCCTTAAGTTTTAGGACTGACTTGCTTAAAATGAATGTGTTGCTTTAAAGATTATATACACTTTTATTGTGACAGCCTCTTCCCAATAAGTGTCTTGTTCTGATAATTCAACTGATTCTTTACTGAGATGGCTTCCAGAAGGAAAGTGAACGGAATGTGTGATGTAATGTGGAATTATGAACCCCAAATGTTGTAATCTGCTGTCTCTGAAGAGGTGGAGTGACAGGAGATAAGACGACTAATTTTTTCTGCCTTGTGGCTCTGATGTGGTTATCCTGCTGAGTATTGTATTTGGATTTTGGTTGTTTTATTATCCGGAAAAAGCTGACAGGTTAGTTTCAAAGAGCTAAAGCAGGTGGGATGAATTAATGTCTAAGAAGAGAAGCAAATAGTTTAGCTAAAATAAAGAAGTAAAGTTTGGAAGTGTCTGAGGCCAGGAACCACTGCAACAGGAGTAAACATCTTAGTGTTTGTCAGTAATACAGCAGACACTGACTCAGGATTTNTGCATTAACTGAACAATGTTTCCTCTCCTTGCAGGTACTATGATGTATCGGGCAGACGCTACACTGTCCAGGAGAACCAAACACCGTCAGTAATCTGCCCCCACTCTTACGCTCTCCCAGCGATATCAATGTCTACTGCCTCATTACCAGCAGCACTTAGAAAGGTAGGAGAAAACTAAATACATGTGCTTATATAAATGTAGATATACACAAACACACTTACACATATCATGAAGATGTCTCTTCTGAAAACAGAATTTAACACAGGGTATAATTGTAATCTTCCTTTAAAAGACCTGTGTTTGAAGTATTGGAAAGTTTTCAAATTAATAACATGTACGGAAATAAGGAAGGTACATAATGACTATAGCTGGCATGAAGAGACAAAAAAGAAAATGGCTCGAGGAGATCTTCCACATGCTCCCACAAACCATATGGCTTTTCCCTTTTGTTCATAAAAGTTATATAAGCCAAAATAATAAAGGAACAGCAGCTACGTTTCTACAGTTCCCCATTTAACCAGCACTGTTTTCTCTGTAAGTTTTTTTCCCAGAGAAGGAGGAATGGCTACACGTTTGTTTCTAGCGTTCATTTAGCTTATGTAGTGTTACTCATTTGCTTGGCAGCAGTATTACTGCATGGAAGCAAGCTAGGGAAAATGCTAATTACTCCTGTTCTAATGTGAGAACTTAATTTCAGATTGCAGACAAAGTTGTGCAATGCCATTCTTGTCTTTATTGTAATCTTTCCGTGGAGAGAGAAATACTATTTTTCCACATTAACAAAAGTATTCGGCAGGCCAGTAATTGAAAAAGTTGCTTTCTTCTTGGTTGTGGAACTAATATTCATCTGAATATATTTGATGAAGGCTTAAAATATTCTGTCTTTAAAACAAACACATTCATTTTTCAGTCTTCTCAAGCCGGCAAATCTCATCTACTAATTTCTGCATTTGGAAAAGACTCAATGGTCTTTAGCTGAACACACAAATAATACGTACCCCAAATATCCCTTTAGTCTCATTCAGGATCTTAGTTCTATTGATACTGTTGAAACATCCTACAAAAAGATCTCAGTTCACAAACCAGCAAAATGGCACATTTCTATGTTGGGATGACATTCCATTGTAGTAGATCTTGCTGGGACATTGGCTTTCCAACAGAAAAGATTGCTGTTCAACCTATTGCTGTCTTGTATATATTAGCTTCTTGCAAGGACTTCTAGAAAAGCAAGTAGATGTTTGATATTTTTCAGTGGAAAGAATGGGAGAGTTCTAAGCTGTTGCTTAGAAAGCTCTGAGTTGGCATTTCGTTCTTCTTTTGGAACAATTTGTTCATGCTTACAGCTAAATTAAATTGTTGGGAAGTCATTTCTCTAACCTGGAATCAATCCATTTCTACTAAGAACATTTACAGCCTTTTAAATGAAGCTTCTGAAAGTGAGTGAGACTAGGCCACATAATTTTATGCTTTGGTATATAACACAAAAGTCTGATTGTTAGATAAATCATAAAAATCAAGGAAATCGCCTGGGGGGTTGTGTGTGTGTGTGTGTGTGAATTCAGCATTTTCTTTTGTATTGGGATAATCTCCTAATGTGTGCAATAACACAGTCACCTGCTGATGACAGATGGTTTATGGGGATTGGGATTTAAGGAAGCCCTGCCTTCCCTCAGCAGTTCTTGTGGGAGAGTGGTGGAAA
>VZUA01006864.1:7940-23878 GCA_013401035.1 Horornis vulcanius
ACTTTAGTGCAGTTGATATCCATGTAGCCATCAGGAAACCTTCTGATATAACTTCATTCTTCTTACCTGACCATCTACTAAACACAAGCCTCCAGCTGTGACCTCAATTTTGAGAACTGCTGCATTCTCTTCATTTACTTATCTATTCTGGGGCTTCATCTTTCATGTTATGTCTATGTGCCCTCTTTGGAGAGGGCTTTATCAAAAGTTTGGAAGAAATTCAAGGAAACCACATCAGCTGTAGCATGATCCTTACCCATGTATTTCCTATCTCTTCAAAGATTCCAAGATGTCTGTATACCTCCTCATTGCAAACCTTTTGTTGATCTGTCCCATTCAGATCACAGGTTATCAAGTATCCATAAATGGTTTTTTGTATCATAATTTGTGCTGAACTGTCTAAAACAANTAATATGGGCAATTTTATTTCCTTAAATTCATTTAGAAAGTTGAGGTGAATAAAATCTGGTACTTGTGATTTTATTTTATAAATTTATTTTGTTGCAAGACCATTAAATCACTTCAATTTCACATATCCTTTCAAAAAAGCCAGGAAGAAGTGCTGCATCATGGGAGTCTCCATAGCATTTTTTCCACAGCTAACATCAATGCAAAAGATTTATTTAATTTCTCAGAAACAGGCCTCTCTAAATACTCATTCTACACCAAGGTCATTGGCACAAAAGAGACAGACACATTGCTCCTGGTGCATCAAAAGTAAGACCTATTGTCAGTTTTATTGCATGTAACATTTGCTCAAACACTCCTTCAACTGTCTTACCATGTTCTTACATTTATATATGTTTAATACATCATTTGGGTGTGAATTCAGTTTTTTAGAAGACACCTACTTCTTTCTAACAACTTCCTTTACTCTGTTGTCTGGCTCTGCTGTCTTTCTCTTGCTTTTTCTCAAGCCTTTCATGACAGGTGGTGGGCGCTGGCCTTGAATATCCCATATGGTGTCCTTAAGTAGCTTCCATACCACCTGGTACAACTTCCTTCTCTTAGCTGACCTTTTTTAGGTTCTTTTTAGTAAGTATCTTTATTTTTGTGTAGCGTTCCTTCTTGAATTATTGTGGATTCTTGTTTATTTCCTGTTGTTTTTTCAGCATGTTGAACCCAATGGTTGCTGCTGTGATGTGACTCTTGTGAACCAAACTCTATGTAGGATAAAAAGTCAAAGGTCTGATTTCCTCTCACAGCTCCACTAACCAACATCTTGATAATTTTATTGACTGTGTGTAAAATCTGAAACTTTTCACAACATCCTGATGAGACACTAAGGGGGAAACTGAAGATCCCATTATTGCTCTCTCTGCTGCTTCTCTGATCTTGCAGCAGTGAGTGCTCCCAATCCCAGCTGGATACATGACGAAACAGACTCTAAGCTTGCTTTGCTTTTTGATATGTACACTCAGTCCACACATACATGGATCTAAGGCATCCAGGAGAGATATGAAACTGTTTTAATGCATAAATTAATTTTAGCAGTAATGTTTTGGGCCTTCTGTTACTTTATACAGAAAGCTGTAATTTATGAAGCCTCCAATCTTTCTTAAATAGAAATATTTCTGATACAAATTCTGTACCATTTAATGACTTAATTTTTAAACAAAAGCAAATATTTTGACCTTTTAGTGATCCTTTATTGTTTTAAATTTCAAACTCACTGTCTTCAGTCATTTTGGCATTTTGGGGTGATGTGCAATCAGATTCAGTCACCATTATTTAGAGGCATCATACAGCACTTCCCAAATGGGCTCAGTTGTGGTCCCCAAAACCACTAAGAATTATGTTGACTCAGTGAGGAAAATAGAGTAAAATCACAAAGCTGAGCACACTTACATACAAGAAAAAAGAGAGATTCAATGACAACCAGTAACTGTTTTGAAGGCTACTAAATCAGAAGTGCTCAAGAGTCTTAAGCAGACACAAAGACTAATTGCTACTAAATAGAGAAATCTTCTTAGTCTTTGGCTAAGTAAGATTACATCTTTGTATTAGAATGGATAGCACCACTATGAATGGGAGGGGGAGATTTGTAACATTTATATTAAAAAACTGGAAACATTTTAAATACCTGATGTTACAAATCTCCCCCTCCCATTCATAGTGGTGCTATCAGAATGAAGCTTGTTTNCCAGCTAAAATAGCACAAAATATTTAGATGTTATTAAAAGACTATAGGAACACAGACTGGAAAACAGGAAATACTGGAAAAATAGGTTATCTACTGGAAAACAGATACGTAGCTTCTCCTTGTGACAAAGCAACATTTAAGAGCAGATCCACACTAATGTACAATCATTAGCACAGAAGAGCTAAATAAAAGTACACAGACACTGACGCAGCAAAATGAAGATATTTAGCAACAACCCCCCAACTCATGTCAGTTATCACCTCAATATTTCAGCTTTCACCTCACTTCTATTTTTTTGCAATATTTTGCCATATTTCTTAACTTTTTACAAAGCATCTTATAAAAATTATATTTAACCTCACTTATGAAAGAGCTGCCACAACTGCGATTTATTACATGGCTCTTCCAGTAAAGCCTATTTCAAAACACTCTGGAAAAGTAAAGTCTAAAAGAATGCAGAACTTCCACGTGTTTTGTTTTAAACTATCTCCTTCATCCATTTACCTCTGGATCTTAAACTAGATTTAAATTAAATTTACTTACACAGTTTCCAAGCAGCTTTGTAAAAACAGGGATGTTTTAGGACATGGATTAAGCTTACTTTCATTAATCACATTCTAAATTAATTGTGTATTGAAGCAGTAAGTAATTTCTTAATGACCAAGTGCTCTATGTTGAACTAATCAGACATATAAACATGCAGGCAGGTATGTTGGAAAAACAAGTAACACCAAAGGAAAAAATCCAGAACAGCTGTAATTTGGTAATTTGTCAGTTTGTAATAGATGTGAATCTGGTGCCACAATCTTCCCTGGTATGCAGGTTTGTTCTTGACTGCACATTGTGCTGCAGTGGGCCCTGCCCTACCTAGAGCTGTGTGGTCACACTGCTCAAACTTTTTTTCCATAGTGAACACTCTAAACCAGCTTTTTAATAGGAAAGCTAGGTTTTATTAGAACAGACATTAGAACTAGCTGATTTCTTTTCTGGGGGTGGAGAAAACTCAAAATGAGGAAAACTGAAACAAAACTATACATATGCTATACATAACTATATCTCCACCTTGCCCACTGCATCCTCGTAAATCAATCCTCTTTTTTTAGGCTTGTTCTCAGTTCAGCACACCAGGTACTTCCAGAGTTGCAGAACACTGCACAGTGCTCTCTGGGTCCCTAGGGAATGTCCCTCTGAAGCCTGGTTTCCCATTGTTCTCAGTAGACTTCTGGTCTCTGCTGTACAAAGCGTTTATTCCTTGGCCATCGTTCCTCTACACCTGTGTATCCCTCACATTCTATAAAGTTATTCCCTTTCAATGTGTGTCTCCTCAACTCCTAAGGGCTCCATCCTGGTTTCTTTACCAAGCAGATACAGATTTTCAAAGAATGAAATATGATATATGAGATAAACATCTGATTATTCATTAAATGAAAAAAAAAAACCAAAACCAAAACAAACCACAAAACCCAGCTGAAAGTATTCATACAAAAATAAATGTTTAGCAAGTGACTGAAATCATTTTGTCACATGTTCTCAACAAGAGATTATGTGGTATGCATATTCTATTTTCCTAGGTATTGAATCCATTGTACATTATCTTTACACTATTAGACCATCTAATTCTGGGCACAGTAGAATGTTACCAGGATAATATGGATCAGTCTCTATCATTTCCAGGATTTCTTGTGTTGCTTCCCAAAAGTAATGCACTTAAAATGGCAACAGGAGCATAACAACTTGTCTATTCAGCTTAGTGAAGTCTCAAGTTGTTTTTAGTTCCCATTTAAGTTTTTGAAAAATAGGAGGTGCTCTGCATCTCATTGAAGAATAGTTTAATCCCTTGAAAAAAAGAGAGACGTTGTTACTCTTCTTCAGTTATATGACATGACCTGTGAAATGACCCTGCTATGATCAAGGGACATGCCTTCATCTGTTTACACTTGACTTCGTATTTCATACAATTTTAAAATCTGTCATCTGCTTTCAGAATGCAGTTTTTTCCATCACACGCTGTACCCCCAATCCAGATTAGTGTGATGCAAATGCTTTTCATCTTTGCTTGGTGCACTCGCCTATCACCTCTACAAAGTTGGTTTTTCTTTCCAACATCATAGAACCTTAGGCATCAATAGCTGTCAATCACAGACTATCCATAATATGCTATGGACATGCATACTCCTTTTGTCTTTGACACACTTAGATGTTCATTACTAAATGAATCCCTCACTTGCTTTCAGGAGCTGGTTGATGTATACTACTCTTAATCCAGCCGGGATGCAAGTAAATTTCCTTGTTGGTGTAAAATGCCATTCCTCTGGGGTAGGAATAAAAAGGTTCTTCCAAAGAGAGCTTATTCCTGCCACAAGCATCTAACTTTAACCATATATATTGACTTTTAGGCAGGATGTTCTTCCTGAATGACATACCAAGCTGCAGGTAAGAAATATATGAGAAGAGGAATATATCTGGGTCTAGAAGTCCCTCTCTAGGCTAAATGATATCACAGAATCACAGAATCTCCTGACTTGGAAGAGATCCACAAGGATCATTAAGTCCAGCTCTTAAGTGACTGTCATATTTCACTTTTCCCCAAAACAGCTACTACATCACAGAAAATTTTCTGACACTAGGGAATATTACCTTTTTATATTCAGAGCCTGATGATTTGTATCACACATGATTTTATTTAAACAAGAAAATATGAAATAAAAGTTTCTTCATTTTACTTGTATAGGACAAATATGAGCCTTCTTAAAGGATCCAGGCACAAGCACACCCCCAATGTTGTAAACCACATACATAAAGTGAAGATTCTGGATTTAGATGCAAAGAACATAGGCCCAAGAATAATTTTTCAATTTCCTTATGCAGTAACAGTTTCCCTAATTTTAATTAATTACGAAACACAAGGTGAAAAAAAAAAACAACAACAAAACAACCTCATTGTAAATGCAATTGTTCTGCTGGAGTCACAGACTATAGCTTCACTTCGCCTTTTCCACCTTGAGAACACAAAAATTTTTACAGCTGACTAGACAATTCAGACTAGTTAAGCAGGTAACCTAAATTTAAAGATATCTGTGTGCTTCTGTAAGAAATATATATATTATATGATTGCTACTGTTCCTATCTGTACAAACTATTCAACTGCTTTTACACTTTATTACTATTACCCTCATGGCTGTATCACATGCTATACATGCAGCACAAGTTATTGCATATGTATCAACCCGAGTATCCTCTGTGGAGTACAGGTCACCAAAACCACCGCCTTGAAAAGTAATGTTTATGTTTTGTAAAGACTCCTGGAAAGCTGTTTACTATATGAAAAAGTGCTTTTCTAAAATCAAAACCAAACCACAGTACCAAAGCCAATGCACTATGTTCTACAGAAGTCCTAAAAATCAAGGGGTTTATGCCTAGCTCAGCTCTGTTTTTATTTTTTCCAAAGGATATGCAAAATAAATGATGAGAAAGTGGGACATTTTCTTATATACCAGTGAAGAGCAAAAAGAAAGCTGGACACATGTGATCCAAATCCACTTATTTAAACCAAAAAGAAAGCCCAAGAAGTCTGTAGTAAGGTTACAAGCTACCTGCACATCTTATTAGCAAATTCAAGATTCTTAAGGTTTCACTGGAATTCTGGGATTGAAATCACAACAAATGGTTGTTAAGTTCCACTCCTGATTCCTTCATAAATGTAATCTTTCACCACGTGGGACAAGAGGCCACACAGTACAGGTTTCTGTCCTCTCAAAAAACTGGGATTTTGACTCTGGTAGCCAGTTCCTGTGTTCACAGGACTTTTTTCATTCTGGCATACCAAAAAGTTCACAAAAATCTTGCAGCAGATGAAACAATCAATAAATCTCAGGAATGGCTTTAGGTTCTCTGAAGACAAGGGCCAGAGCACTGACCTCTGTGAAAGAAGGACTGGGAATGGGGTCCTCTGCATGGAGATAGCATGCCTGGGCTCTGTGGTGGTGATGGCTACTTCTCTGTCTGGGCAGCACCAAGGGAGACTGCAGCTGGTATTTTATTACTCACTCACCACCCCAAAACCAGACACACGCTAATCAGGACTTCACACAAGATCCACTTCTGCCATCAAATTACACTGTAGCCAGTAGAGAGAACTTTCACTGTACTAACAAGTATAGTGATACAAAAAGTTGGCAGAAGATCACCAGAGAATAGGTTGCAAACAGCTCAAAATAATTCAGGGCTTTCTATTTATTTGGCTTTTAACATAAGTATTTCACTGCAAGGAAGTTTAAGTGTACAAAATTACTGCCATTAAAAGGTATTAAAAAAAGGGAAGTATAAAACCCTTGTAAATACATTTGAACTAAAAGACACACAATCACAATGGAAGTTTATACTGCTTGTAACATAACTGCTAGAGGCACTTCAATTTAACAGAAGTTATACATTATTCTAAGAATGTATTTAATAGAAGAAAAATGCCAGTTAGAGTGAAAAAGAAAAGCATTGTAGGTCACTAGAGAACACATTCAAATAATTTAATCATTGTACTTCTACTTAGATGTTTTTCTGCATATGTACAACTTCTTCTGCCAGAAGAACACGTAACACTATCTCTAAAGCTTTGGCTGAAGTTCTGTATGAAAGTACATATGGTTTTATACTAAACAAAGTGTGAAGATTATTTTCAAATGCTAACATTTCTGATTATTTAATGAATGTTGTATACCATTATTATTTCTAGATATATGTCAAACAAAATATTGCAACATATTTTTTCCTTAAGATTACTGAATTATACATCTAAATTTCATGCAATCAGTAAACCAATTAACAACTTGAAATTAGAGACACATACACACAAGTAATATATGAAATAAGGAAACACTTCATATTGCATTTGATAATCTTTCATTTTTCCTTGATGTATTCTTCTTCCCTTTCAGAGAAAAAAAAGAATCTCCATCCAAAGCTGTATAACATTTAGCATTAAAGGCTCCACCCATCAACAGCATATTCAAGATTATGATACCAGCATTTAGTTGAGCACCATTTCAGAACTGCCCATTAGTACTTACTTTACCATGCACCTGTATGCCCTAAAACAATCATGGGCAATGACAGTAGAAGAATCACTGACTAGCAGAGAAAACTAAAATAAGCAGGGTATCAAAAATATGGAGGGGAAGAAGCACCCAAAATTAAACCTGCAAAACCCAACATTACAGTTAGTAATGGAGTGTACTGGTTTGCATGGCCAGGCTTTGGTAGTGCAGGCGCTACAGGGGTGGCTTCTGTGAGTAGCTGCCAGAAGCTTCCTCCATGTCCAGCAAAGCCAGTGCCAGACAGCTCCAGGATGGACATGCCCCTGGCCAAGGCTGGGCTAATCAGAAATGGTAACACCTATGGGATAACAGAGTTAAGGAGACATAAAAAAGTCATAGTCACAGTTATAATTGAAGCCAGAGAAGAGCAGGGTGAGAACATGAGAGGAACAGCTCTGCAGACACCAAGGTCAGTGCAGAAGGAGGGAGAGGAGGTGCTCCAGGCACCAGAGCTGAGATTCCCTTGCAGCCCATGGAGGAGACCCACACCAGGGCAGGTGGATGCCTGAGAGGAGGCTGTGCCCCTGTGGGAGGGCTGTGCTGGAGCAGGGTCCTGGCAGGGACCTGCAGGCCCGTGGAGAGAGGAGCCCACGCTGGAGCAGGTTTGCTGGTGGGACTTGTGACCCCATGGGGGACCCAGGCTGGAGCAGCCTGTCCTCAAAGGACTGCAGCCTGTACTAGAGAACTGTTACCCATGGGATGGACTCATACTGGAGAAGTTAATGGAGAACTATCTTCTGTGGGGGGAACCCCACACTGGAGCAAGGGAAGGACTCCTCTCACTGAGCAGCAGGAGAAACGTGATGAATTGACCATAGCCTCCATTACACGTGTCCCTGTTCCCCTCTGGGGAGGAGGTAGAGTTGAAAAGGACGGAGAGGTAGGGGAAAGGTGTATTAAGGTCTTAACTTCCCATTATCCTACTCCATTTGGTTTTTGGTTTTTTTTTTAATAATAAACTCAAATAATATCCTTAGATTTTGAGGATGTTTTGCCTGTGACAGAATTTGATGCATCATCTTATCTCAAACTACAAACTCTTCATTGTATTATCTCTCCCCTGTCCAAGTGCAGAGGGGAGTGAGAGAGACTTTGCTAGGTGTCTGGAATCCAGCTGGGACCAACCCACTACATGAAGGTAAATGCATGATTTTCATTAGCAAGTGCTAAAAAGGAGAAGGATACCAAGAAAGTCTGGCATTTTTTCTCAGAAGTAGAAAAGTTGGCAAAAGAGAGACAAAATTAAATATATATTCTGAGATGGAAGTGGAAGAGCTCTATCACTTATTAATTTATGTCTTCCCATTTATCCTAAGGCTATGTATTTTTATTTCTTAAGGAGCTGCAACAAATTAGTATTTCTCTCCTCTACAGTGTTCACCTATATACTCAATAAAGTGCTGAACAAAGAATCAATCACTTCTTTTCTCTGGCAGAAGAACAAGAAGGATAGCCATTATATTCTTTTCAGTAAAAATGCCATAGTTCAGCTGAGGTATTTAACTGCTGTGTAAAAGCTCCCATAATATTCACTCCCCTTTCTGGGCTCACATAAAAAGAGACAGGCTCCTCCAAACAGGAAGCTTGATCCTAGACAGACTTTATTATTATCACTTACTGTAATATCACTAGGTGCCTCACTCTTCTAATTATTCAAGCAGTTTAGTAGAGAATTCTCATACGCTTCAGTGAAGAGGTGGAAAAAAAAATCAGATCCATGCACAAATGTGCTGTACTGCAGCAGTTCAGGGTATAAAGTGTTACAGACCTGCAGAGCAGCCCTGGAGCCTGCAGCAGTTGCTGTGTCTCTGTGCTGATCTATCACCACTGGCTCAATATCAACTACATTACTATATGCAGGTTTTTATTCATGTCTTTATACGTTTGAGCTTCCACAGCAGAATCCTTACTATTTTATATATCTTGTGATATGACAAGTGCCTAGATCTGAGCATTCAATAAAGTTGGATTGTCTGAGGAATGACTCTTAATAAGGTGCACATTTAATTCTGCTACCTTGTCTCAAAGTTAATGGAGAACTGATCTAAATTTATCAGTTACAAACTAAGGTTTTTAGTATACTGAATGAAGGCTGGAAAAGAATATGGACCATCCTTGAACACAAAGAATTCTTTAAGATGTCTTCACTGTATTTGCTGCTTCTTCTGGAAAGCTAGTTTAGTAACTAGATATTCCTGTATTAATTAATAGCCACTTTCCATGAAGTTTTACAGCAAACAGGATTTTTATCAACTGAATGTTGCATGCTTTTCTAATTTTTGGAATTTTATCTTACATGCTGTTTCATAATGGGAATAACAAGAATTCTACATGTGAGAAGATATGCAGTAGACAGTATTAGCTTTTAACTTCCCATGTTCAGACAGACAGTGACCGAAAAATAGAACAGAGCTCTTTATTTGTCCAGACTGATGAAGGATGTGTCCATTTCCAAGTATGCAAGAAATGCTGATATACTAACCAAATACAGTGCATACCTAAATGTAAAAATATTGGAATGGTTTGTGAAAACACTGCAAAATGAAGCCCTCCAAGTAAGTACTTAAGTTGAATTTAAAACAGAAGCATGAAAGGAATTAAGCTCACTGTGCACTAAAGATGCATCTTTTTTATTAAATGTGTTAGGCTCTCCTTAAGGTGTGGAACCAATCACAGTTCCATTGTATTTCAGATTTTTGCATCTAGCTAACCTACTATTCAAGCTACCAAAAGAAATGTTTTATCTAATATTGTATCTGGCACAGTGATAGTGCAATGTGTATTTGCCAGTGAAATGAAAATTAACAAAATAAATTTAGTTTTGTGGTTAGATGTGCAAGAATGCTGATATCCAGTTCAGTGTTACACTCACATGGTGGACTTGTTCCAAAACCACCACCACCACAACATCCACTAACAGTAATGTATCAAAAAGATTTGAATGGCAGAATTTTTTTTCTAGCAGTAAGGACTTCAGGTCAGGTCATGTGGCATTTTTCATCCTGTTCTCCACACCTTAAAGTTGGACTTATCAGAAAATTAGCTTATGTTGCCTTCTCTTAGTGTTTCTAAAAATTTATGAATTCAGCTTTTACATATTTTTTTTTTAAAAAGCAACTTAAGAAACCTTTCATTCATGTTAATTCAATTAGATTGGTGAAAAACTGGTATCATAGTCCCAACAAAGCAAAAATAGTTGCATGAAACTCTTTCTGCATTCTCTTCTACACCCTCCACAGCAAGATGCAGAAAGTTAGTTGGGTGAGATGTAAGTAAGTCCTTTCCAAATACCGTCCACACACCCAGACACAAAGAGCTTTGAGAAAGTAAGATCACCCAGTTCTTATGGAATAGTACAGAAGCAGGCAAAACAGGTATGACTTCATACAAAACTTCACCTCTCATTAGACCAGCTACACTAAGACCAGATGTTCAAGGCTATTGTTTAAAATCTCTGCATCAAGAAAAGTAAAGTGTCAGATACTGGCAGTGTCCCACAGGTCAGTGAAGGCCTGTTCCCCATGTTCCCCATTACACCCCCATGGAGATGAGTCCTCAAGTAACTGCAAACCAGCAGACCCAGTTATGTCAGGACAGCTGTGCTGGTTATACCAGCTCAGAGGATGAGCACTCAGATTGCAGGGGAGGAGTCTGTGAGATGCAGCACTATCAGATGGATAAAGCAGAGGTGCATCTGTTGGAAAGGATTTGCTTTCTATCAGGAGAGACTGCCTACTGGCCCTAATGTCTTCTCCACATCTGTGCACAGCCAATGCAGCTGGGAAATGGAACTATTGGTACAGAGATGCAGCATCTTTGTTCAATCATAAGCTCCTCAAAGACACTGGGGATCCTTGAAATGCACTTCAGATTGCCTGCACTGCATTTTGGCTAGATTACAGCAATATATTTGTGTACACTGGTATTTCTGTCTTTTGCTGTAGCAATATCCATTTTCTTTAGCCCTACACAGATTGCAGCAAAAAGGGTGAGTGAGGCTGATGCATGCCATGGGCAACACACAGCCTGTAATACTGAACAATCCCGAGCCTACAGAGAAGAGAGGAGCTTCCTTTCTCTCCAACACTCTACTATACACAAGGCTCTGGTGGAGTACGCCCTGTTAGTGATTCGAACATTACTTATGAGCCAATTTCTGCTTGCAGGGATAAAATGGAATGAAATGAGAATGAAACTAATAAAATTATTTAGCAAAGCTACTATGAATGGCAGATTGATGGAAGATGATTTTCAAAGCTTCCTTGGCACAGGTTACAGTTGTACTGAGGGTTGTTCAGTACTTTCAAACTGCTACGTGCAAATTTTGCAAAGGGCAGTAATTAAAAGCAAAGAGTATAAAATCAAGAAATTTGCCCAGTGGAGACTGAATGGAGACAGCTTACTGGAAGTTATATCAATGTGTGGCTATTATGCCTACAAGTTGCCATAAAACTACTGCTATAAAAACAGAATAACAAAATCAAATCATGAGGTAGGCCTGACTCTGACTTAGAACATGAGACAGCAGCATTTTTTGTATATCATACAAAATACTTGCAGAAAGCTGTGTAAGAAAAAAAATATACATGGTTAACACTACACACTCTTTTTTTTTACTGCCTTGATTTTCCTTGACCACTCAGCCACACTAAGTTCCCTTCATGCTAGAAACAAACTTTCTACTCTGTTTTTACAGTGTCCAGAGTATTTAATCACCAGGGCAATAAGAATACTGAATTACTGTTCTTACAAAAGGCTTTCCTCTTCCTCTGCTCCCTTATTTTCAAATTGAAAATAATGCATTGAAATAAGTCTTGTTAGAAAGAGTAACATGGGTCCTCATAGCAAGAGGATGAGCCAGGGTCACCTTTTCCCACCTGATAATAAACAAGTGCGCTGTCTGTCAGTGGATATTTGGGTCTTAACATGAAGCAATGTTTTGCTGTGGCTCAATACCAACAGATTCATAGGCAATCGCAGCAATAGCAGAGCAGTGGAGATTAGAATTTTGCATGCAACCAACTATACAACTGATAACCAAAATTAAAATATCATGTGATCAGAAACATCCCAAGATCTACAAACCAATTAAATTTCCTGCCTTAACATGTGAGGAACTAAGATTCAGAACTATGAAGTACTTACAGAAACCCAGCTGCCTTCTGCCTTTCTCCTTTATCTAGCCCCATACTGACTTTATCCTGCTGCTCCATCAGGATTTAACTACAAAAGCTTAGGACTTGATTATTGTCTTGTTATAAAACAAGGAGGTGAAAGTAGTCAAGCAGTGTCAGATTTCCCAAGTGTTGGGCGTCTGCTCAAGTGAGGCAGCAATTATAATAGTGTTGGCTTTTTTTGCTGGGATCTAAAGAGCTTGTTGGTGCTGTTCTCTATTTCTTTTCCTTGTCCATGAGTGCCTTACTGTCACTATGACAACAGAAGCTGGTAATACAGATGCAAGGGAAGAGAAAGGGTGAGCTCCAGCTGAAAGGGGTGAAGTGACCCAGGTGGTAGGGAGCAAGAAGGGAAAAATGATGTTCAGTAGGGAAAGAGGAGAAAGAGAGCCACAGTGCCTCTTCTTTCTCTGAGACTTCTCTACTACAGGACAGGATGTGCAACAAAAATATTTGTCATCACTGTAATTTGAAATAAAACAAAAAGCAAGAAAACAAGTCAGAGATAATGGCCGTAATTCCCCCTCCTCTTACTACATATACTGTCAGCTGGCTATAGAACCTACTTAAATCAAATTACTTCCAGACTTATAGACATGTAACAAGAAGAGATTCCATTTGAGACACCAATTGTAGCACAAAGGGATAAGAAAAGCTGAAGGTCAAAGATCTGCTAGAGAGTGAAGGAAAT
Organism: Horornis vulcanius; assembly: GCA_013401035.1. Taxonomy (NCBI): domain Eukaryota; kingdom Metazoa; phylum Chordata; class Aves; order Passeriformes; family Scotocercidae; genus Horornis; species Horornis vulcanius. The sequence goes on from VZUA01006864.1 coordinate 21,039, forward strand.
TACCAGAGTCAACATGTCTCACGCACTTGTTGGTGAATTCTTATTCTGCTTAAGCATGTATCTCTCCTCTGGGATCCAGCCCAGCATTCTCTTTACTTTGTTAAAATGGAACAGCACAAACCAGGTGTATTGGGTCTGCATGGTCATGATTTTGGTGATGGGGGTGGGCAACCCAGGTGGCTTCCATGAGAAGCTTCCAGAAGCTTCCTCAGTGTCCACCAGAGCAATACCTGATGGCTGCAAAGATGGACATGGAGCCATTCTGATGGTTGATCAGAAACGGCAGTAATGCCTATGTGATAACCTAGTTGAGAAGCAATGAAAACAAAAAAGTTGTTGCACAGCTGTAATTGGGGCAGAGAAGAGTGGGATGAGAACATGTGAGAAGAACAACTCTGCAGACACCAAGGTCAGTGTACACGGTGGGGCAGGAGGTGCTCCAGGCACCAAAGCTGGGATTCCCCTGCAGCCCACAGTGAGGACCATGGTGAAGCAGCTGTGCCTCTGCAGCCCATGGAGATCCACCTGCAGTCCATGGAGGAGCACACACCAGAGCAGCTGGATGCCTGAGAGGAGGTAGTGAGCCCATGGGAGGTCTGTGGAGAGAGGGGCCCTGCTTTCAGGCTAGAGCAACCTGTCCTTGAAGGATTGAAGAATAATCTGTGCCACAGCAGTCTGAGGGAAGCTGTTGTCCATATGGGATGGATTCATGTTGCAGCAGTTCAGAGAGCTATTTCTTGTGAGATGGGCTCCCTTTGGAGAAGTTTGTGAACTTCATATCTCTTATTCAAGCCTGTTACAGTATGTGGTGAGCTATTTCTCCTGGTCCTTATCTCAACCCATGAACCCTTTGTTAAATTTTTTCTCCCCTGTCCAGCTGCAAAGGGGAGTGAGTGAATGGCTTTGGTGAGTGTCTGGCATCCAGTCAGCCTCAACCGACTACACTAGGACTAGGGGGACATTATTTTCTGCACTACAGCAACATATAGTAATGAAAGCTCATTTCAAAGGTAAATATTTGTTATTGAAATACTTGAGGCTTTTTTAGAAGAATGCAGAAACTAATACAGCATCTAAACGTACTTTGTTTACAGTTACAAAAATATAAATCAAGGATCTTTAAAAAACCATTAACATGCAGCCATGGCAAAAGTAAAGCATTGCTAGTGTATCACATTACCATGTATTCTTTTTTACTTAATACATTTTCAGCATTTATACCCTTTCCTTGCACCAAACACAAATTTGAGCTAAACATTTGGGACAGAATTCTTTGCCATCTGGCTTTCAAAGACATCTTCCAGAGGGTTTTTTGGGAGTTTGGAGTGGGGCAGGGGTGTTTGTTTTGTTGCATTGTTTGTTTTGGTGAGGTCTACCAACATCTCAATGTCAGAACCTATCACAAGAAATACTGAAGATTTCAGTGACATTAAAAACTCATAATTTGTACTGTGCATTCTGCAATAGTCACATATGCTTATGAATATACATTCAGAAAATGTAAACAGTTGCAGATAATGGTAGTTAGAAATTACTGGTTTCTACATTGTATATAAACCTAAATTAGTGAGTCATCCTCACAGCTTCAATTGATAGCCCAGTCCTGTGTTTAAAACCCTCAGTGGACAGCAGTGAACTTCTTAGTAAATTCTACTCGCCTTCAGGAAGTTCAGACTTGTTTGCTGTGAAATCAAGAGAAGTGATTACTCCATTCTAGCTGGCTACTTGACAGAGCACAGAATTTGCCTGTAACACTGTTCCAGGACACTGGCAGTCTGGAGATGTTTTCCTAAGTGCCTGCCCAAGCTACACCTTAAATATTTATAATTTGTATCACATTCAGTACACTAGAAATATTTCCAAGAAGATGGCATCACACCAGTCAGCTTTTGCAATGCAAGTACATCATCAAGCATGTATTAAGTATCATAAAAGTTAAACACATAACTAGAATTCTTGACAACTCTTAAATCAGGTGCCACTTTAAAAACAAAATCTTCTGTTCAGATGGAAAAGGAATCAAAAACTTTCCAAAGCAGTATTACAGAAGTTGATTTAGGTCTTTCTTAACTTTTAATATAATTCCAGTGATGCAATCAACCCATAACAATGTCAGTGTCCATACGAACATTACTGGATATGGACTTTTTTCCTAAAAGTTAAGTCAGACTTAACAAATGATTAAATACTTTATCTGAACTCTGAAAATAAAAATGGTTATTTAATCTTATTCAGTTTCAGAAAGAAAACTGTGGTGATTTTATCTATTAAGGAATCTCATTGCATCTATCAACAAATAAAAGGTCTGCCAAGAGGACACTGAAGGAAAAGACATCTGAAGTACAGAATTCTTCAGCTATAACTGTCCTACATCTTTATTTGTTTGTGGCATCTTTCACTGTAACTGATTCCAAAATGTCAAGTGCATTTAAGCTGAAGAAGAAGCAGGCTGTAGAGAAGAAAATTCCTTAACCTCACAGGCATCTCTCCTTCCAAGTTATTGATAAATCTCTAAACACCACAACATTTTGAAAAAGCTTATAGTAACAGGCTCAACAGAGGTGTTGTTGCTACAGCTTGCTTTCTGATGACATCCACATGAGAATTCCTGAAGCTGTTGATGGCTCAGAAAAGTCTGCCATTCACGAACTGGGAGTGATACATTGATTTCTGCAAGGACAAAGCTAAACTACAGAATGTTATCACCTGTAATTTTATCACGCAAAGATATATTGTTTTAATACTAAACAGTGACATTCAAACTGGCAGAGAATTAAAACCAGAACCCCCAAAACTAACTAGAGGAATTCATCAATTAAAAAAAGAAAAAAAAAAAAAAA
>VZUA01006868.1:11640-32987 GCA_013401035.1 Horornis vulcanius
GTTTTGATAAATACTTTGATGATCCAATAATGACTAATTGCTTTAGGGGAGCACAGTAATTCTGATGATAGCCATTTATCAAGCAAGGGAAAAGAGAAACTTGGACCTTCACAGTGAAGTTAGCCATCTCACTTTACTAACTGTGTTTTGCTTTATACAGGGTAGGTTAGCAAAGATAGACTCTCCTACCCTCTTACTCAAATTAATGAGTAAGCCTTTCTGAGGCCTAACAAGGAGCACAGCGTGAATGTTGCTACAAATTATGTTCCTTTGTTACACAGTCTCTGTCCTTACCCAGTTCATTTCATTTCTGAAGGAGATTTTCAAAAGACATGAATAAGAAATGGCCAAAGCACATTGTCACTTACAGAAATGGTTTCCACATCTGTAAATGGAGAGCACCTCTAGCTTTTTGCTGTCTTCTAAAACGCACCTGGCTAAAATCACCATGAGTACTTCACGTTATGCCCATGAGAAGATGAATCTAGATGTGAGGAATACAGAGCCAGGAGCTGCACTTTTCTCCTGGGCTGAAATGGCTGTGTCTCAGGTATGGGCCCTCTTGCCAGCTGTCCCTGACGCTGTGGGGCCTTGCCAAAGTAAAGCCAGAGTTCTCCTTGCCTTCTGCTGGAAATACAGGATTTACCTGCTGCTCTGCTAGTTTTGCCACTAAGTGCAGGTCACACATCAGCTGCAGTATCCAGGCTGACCTGCGGGTGGAAGTCCTGCAGAAGGAAAAGAGGTGCACAGAGGCAAGTTTCTGAAACACTGAAAATCCAAAAACATTACCAATACCCAAATACAGTATCACTCTGGAGGATATTTTGGAGGAACTATCTTGTTGTCCTCTACCAGAGACAAGGACCTCTTCTAGTGGTAGCTGTGCTTCTAATGCCCTCTCAAGGTGCCAGTGAACTCAAGAGTGACCGAGTATCAGCTGCACTTTGTGGTCTATGGAAAATATCTGGCATCCTTCCCTTGGATGCGTGCAGTGGTGGTTGAAATTAATACATCAGTCCATAAGCTGCTGCTTTAGTTCATGCTATGGGAGCTAAGGAGGACATGCTCTACCTAGTTTGTCATATCCATGCACCAGAAGGCATTGCAGACAGTGACAATAATCTTCCAATTACCACAGGAAGACTGAGAAGCAGTGGGAGATAGGAACCCTTGGACATAAGAGACAATGGTCAGCTCACCATTGGATTCATGCTGTCTCCTTGCACATCTTTAAGTATCTTCCAGTCAGGAAGCAACTTAGCTGAAGCTCACAAGATTTCGTGCTATGCACAGGCAAGGGTGAAATGTTTTCAGTTTTAGTGTGATAACCATAGAGTTTGGAAGCCTCAGAGAAAAACTGCATTGCTTTGAAAGGACAAAAGATCTCTTGATCTCTTCCTTTGTATAGAAATTGCCTCTGGAGCCAACTGGTCATAGTATCCAATACTCCATCTTCATCTAAGCAACCTCCACAGAGTTTTGAACTGCCACCTGCACTTAGAAAATCTAAGTCAGATTTCAAATGCTGTGGATTATTGTCCACTGGAGGTCAAATACCTGGAACAGAGGAGCATCTATAGCAAAGATGCTTTAAAGCTCTACGCATACATCACATGCAAGGCTATCCTTGTTACACCTTGATAATAGATTGGGCACTATATTTAGGCAGTAGCTGATGAGAACTTAACATGTCCAAGACAGTTCTCAAATCAAGCTTTACATACATAGCTATACATATCACTTGTTACCTCTAGCACAAGAGAGCGTACTGATGAACACATTCAGATTCCAAGTCCTGGACTTTCTAAGGTTGCTGGTTATTATTCTGGCATATTTTCATGGCATTGAGCATACTGTTCCTCACAGATCAATCTATAAAAGCCCCAACCTTATTCTTGTTAACAAGGTGTAGATGCTATAGAAGGATAGTGGGGAACAAAGAAAAAAAAAAAAGTGCATGCATGAATATTCATGTTATAATTCCTGTATAATTTCCATCATAATGAAAGATAAGTAAATAGATAATACTGATAGAACTAGCAAGCCAGCAATTCTAATGGATTGTTATTAGACTGGAAATAGCCTCATCTGCCAGCCCAGAGCAACTATGGAGCTGAATGATGGTTGCCTTCTTTGCCAGTCCTGCTCTCTGGACAGAGATGGACATATTACACACATGGTTCTTTCTTAGTTTGGCTTGCATAATTATTCTTGGTAATCCAGACAACAGGGCTGAAAAAAACAGCTAAAGATTTGGGCGAGAACATGGTGTGAGGCCTTTTTCTTTCTTAGGCTCTCCTTGCTGTGGACATCAGTTTTGCCTTGGAAATCAACTTTTACATAGCATGGTTAAGGCACACTAAAGCAATTACATTATGAAGGATCTAGTTAATTCAGATCCTTGGATATAAACAAGCATCCTTTGTTTATGGAAAATGAAATGATGTGAAAACCATTTTCTATGTGTCATGATTTAACTAAGCACCACACAGCCACTCACGCACCCCATCCACCAGTGAGATGGGGAGAGAACGAGAAGGGGTAGAAGTGAAAAAGAAACTTATGGGTTGAGATAAGAACAGCTTAATAATCAAAATGATATAATAATAAAAATTTGTGAAAAGTAAGGAAAAGATGGGAAAAAGATAACAAAGACAGAGGAAGATAAACCCCCTGAAAGACTAATGATGCAAATGAAAACAATCACTCACCACCAACCCACTGGTACCCAGGCAAACCCCGAGCAGCAGCCCACCCACCAAACTTCCTCCTCTCCCATTTTTATATGCTGAGCATGATGCCATCTGGAATGGAATATCCTTTTGGGCAGTTGTCAGCTGTCACAGCCATGTCTCCTTCCAATATCTTGTGTAACTCCAGCCTGCTCATTGATGGGATGGTGTGAGAAGCAGGAAGGTCCTTTGATACTGTGTAAGCACTGCTCAGCAGTAACTAAAACATCTCCATGTCATCAACACTGTTCTCAGCACAGAGCATAGTCACACATCACCTACAATAAAGAAAATTTAACTCTACCCCCACAGAAACTGGCACAATCTGATGGATTGTCTAGAATCCTCCCCTTCTCCATCCTTCTGCCTCATAAACCCTCATGGACAGATGTTTTGTGTTCCTTATTATCATAAACTTCCCAGAATCTGAAGGTCATGGAAAAACATGTCAACTTTAGAAGGACAGGTTGAAAACAATGAAAAGACTAGGCCAACTGACTCACAGGCTGAGAATATCAGTGTCTCACAGTCCTTTCCCTTTGGAAGAGGGAGATACAAAGATGAACAGTTCCTTCCTTAGCTGTTTGTACTGAACCCAGGTGTTCTTTGTATAACATCTTGGCAGAGACTACCTGTTTGGACTGCAGGTCTGATGATGATGGCCAGTAGCATATGAGTAAGGAGAAATGGCAAGAACAGAACAAATTTATCTTCAAACATACCTGAGAATATTCTCAAAGCCTTCTGCACGCAGCAGCCTGTTTCCTGAGAGAACCATAGAGCTTGCATTCTCCACATTTTATTTTATCACGCACCTTTGTTCACAACATGATGTGATCCAATGTCACATAACCAGCATAGTCACCTCTGTGCAGCAGACAGTCCCCAGGCCATGGTGGTTTGTCTTTCTATTGCTTCAGTCCCCTTAACAGCAAGCTTTTGTGAAAAGGCTTCTTTCTTATAGGTGGTTTCTATGGGTGGAAGAGCAGTGCTTAGCACTCTGTGTGCTCTCAGTCTGCACATAATCATTCAGCCCCTTGCAAAATTAGTTTATGTTTTAAAGACTTCTCTGTTGTGCTTGTTTTTGTCCATATATTTCATGTTTATATGGGTTCAAGACTGTGCAATAAGTCTGTCTTAGACTATTTCCAGGGTTTGTCGCTCTGATGGACAGAAGTAAAGGCCTTAGAAGCAAATTTGCGAAGTGTGCTCCTAAGTCAAGTTTTTCCACATTCTCTTATAAACTGAGCTAAAGACAAATATACAGTAACTCTGGATTTCAGTACTTCAGGGGTATTGCAGCACCCAGAATCACATCTCTTGAAGGGCCAGGCATCCTCCTGCTCATTGATTGCTACCTGTTCTGCAGCTACTCCTACTTCTACCTTTAACATCATGTACAAATAAAGTACAGAAAACTAAAATACAGGAAGATACATCACACTTTAAAATACTTTAGTTTTTAAATAAAGCTATGTAATCCACCATCTCCACACATCTCCAATGCTGATGCCTATCAGCAACATTAGACATTAAAATATTGCTATTCCTATAATAAAAACAAAAAAAACCCCAAAAAACTCAAACCAAACCATATCCAAAGCCTACCAAACAAAACCAAACCAACAACAACAAAAAATACCCAAAAAACCAACCAAACAAAAAAAAACAAAACCCCAAAAGGCACCAAAAAAAAAAAAAAAAAAAAAAAAAAAAAAAAAAAAAAAAAAAAAAAAAAAAAGAAAAAAAGGAAAAGCAGCTCAGTATTGTGGTGCAGTAATCAGCAATTTAATTTTTTTTTACTCAACAGTAGATCAGGAAGAAAAAAGTCACATAACCTACTTACACCTCAGTTTTCTGCAAAATGTGAATTGAAAAACTGAGCTCTACTAGAAAGTCAAATTAAAAGTTTAAGTAATTCATGCAGATTAATTTATGGATATTAATATAGAAGAGGCAAACCAGGTGCCAGCACTACCTAATCTACACTGTCACTCACATTACATTTCTGTTTTGTAGCACATTTAGTAGAACACCTCTGCCACACTTAGTAGTGTGCAAATGCATAATAAAAAGAGAGTCCAAGCCTTTCCAGAGCTGTTGCTCACAGTTGTTTAGAGCAAGGAGTAGAGCATGGTGTTCCTTGATCCTCTCTGTCACCAGCTCTTGCTGGACTGGATGAGATACTTTCCTATTAAACCCCTTCTCTGCTCTTACTATAGCTCTTGATATATTTTGCATCTACTGTGACCCAGTTTTAATGGTAAAACGTCCTCTCCTCTACTTAGCAAGAGAATATGCTGAGAAGTCAATCCACAGGATGCAAAGGTTTGATTTGAGAAAGAGCCTGCATGGGTGTCGTTAGAAGCAGCTAAGGCAAAAGTAAACTCCCTCTGCTCTGTATTCTGATATGGAAAAGTTTAGGAAAAGAGAATGATACAAGGAGAAAGCTATGATAAATTATCTTTAAGTTCACACTCTCACTCTGCATTCTACATAGCCCTCAGGAGCATAAGTTAATGTTCCAGTAAGATGAAAAAGAGAGAGAGTTCTGGGAGCTGGTGCCACCTATATACACACTGAGTATCAATGTCATTTATTTCACCTGACATGCTTACACAAACACGTTAAACTTCTAGAAAATTAGCTTTTCATCTTACTCTAGAAAGCTGCATTTAAGCTTTGGAAGGAAACCACAGAGCAATTCTTTATTTGTTAGAAAGCTGGCTGCTTTTTGAAATAGGACACTTCTGAGAATAGATACATTGATCGAAGTTATTTTGATCAGGGGACCAAAGGCTTAGGGTTTTGGCATGGGGTTTTTATTTATGTTTGTTCTTTAGGTTTTTCCTTAGCTTGTTTTCCATCCTTTTTTTCCTTCCCCTCCCTCCCACATGCTTTTCTTGGTATGCTTTTGGTTTTGGGTTGGTTTTTTTTCCTTACTGTTGCACATAGGAGATGCTCCTCACTTTTTCCTTTTGAAACTGAGTATCAGGATGAGCTAGTGCTGCTGTGATGGTGCAGTTCTGCCTGGCTCTGCAGGCAGCACCAGACACTGGTTCTCTAATCCTTCATCTGCTGGGTGCCAGGACACTTGCTAAAAGTAGCACTGAGGATTTGCAATATGGTGCTTAATACTCATGATTGGACCACTGTTTCAGTGAAAGTAGGATCAGGTCCTTAATTCTTTTGGAATTGAACTCTGGTTTCTAGTTCACAAAAGCCAGCAAAGAGTAGTGCCTTGCATTCCTCACTAGCCTTGGTTGTGTGACTTACAAATGAAGTCTTAGCAGCCTTAGTCTCAGTCCCCTGTGCCATCCCATCCCCATCTAGGTAATATTTTTAAATCTAAGCACTTTTGTTCTGAGAAACAGGTGAGATGCAAGATAAAATAGCCATTTTACAAGCACCTTTCAAATAACTGGAGAAATGTCTGTCAGTTAAGTAAATCCACCTCTCTCCCCCTCGCACAAACACGTTGTATGAAAGTAAATTCTGCAATTAGTCACCTAAATCCTGTAATCGCACCTGTCACGCTTTGAATCCTGGCAGATGGTTCAGCCGTCGCGGTCTGTGCCCGCACCTCCAGCCCCCAGCGGGTGGCTGTCCCTGGCAGCAGTGGGAGGGCAGCCGTGGGCAGCAGGATGAGCCACGCTCCCAGGGCTGCCCTGCACCACGGGCTTTGCAGCAAGGCCGGCTTTCTGTGCAGGTATAGAAATCTCCTGTGCAGGTATAGAAATCTCCTGTGCAGGCACAGCCTGTTAAGGCTCCCCGCTGCTCTTGCCTGGCACCGCTGGCTGCGGTAAGGGAGCAGTTCTGCTTTTGAGAAAGATGCAGTTTGGACCCCAGATGGAAATTTTGTCCCAAGCTCCCATTGCCTAGGAACAGAAATAGGGATCAAAACCCTCTGCTAGGGACGGTTGTTAGTTGGTTGTTGGTTGGCACATGGTGGCATCGGGATGCGCAACCATCTGTAAAATCAAAGCAGACCTTCCCTGGACGTGATGGAGGGCAGTTGATCTGCTGTCTGCCTTCAGACATGAAGCAGTTAATACCAAGTGTTCATAATTAGACTTCATATTACCTCTCAATTTAGGTGAACGAGGAGCATTCACACCTCTCTCAGTGCTATTATTTCAGCCTTGCTGGCTGGCAGACTCCACAAGACAGCAATGTATCCTTGTCAGAGGGACCAGCTGTCCCTGCTTAGGTGAAACAGTCCCTTTTTTGTCATTCTGTCCCATTAAAATAATTCATCAACTCTGATGCATTTTATTAGGGGCTAATGGTGCGACCCTGTTTTCCCTTCAAATGTCCCTATTAATTACTTCTACATATTGTTGTCTGTGTTATATGGTAAAATTATTTGTGACTTTTCTTTTTCTTAATTCTTGAAAATAGGGAGTAAAACATCTGAAAAAAATCCATATCAAATAACAACACTGTTCCTAAGGCAAACCCTTTCTGGAGGTGGCAAATCACCACTGAATTATCTTGTCTCTCTAAATACATTGCAGTTAATTGCTTTTTGGGCAGATGTCTATCACCACCTTCCTCTGAATGGAGTCCAAACAATCCACCCATATATCACAGACCCTATGTTGGGAGCACCGTGCCTCCAGTTTTTTGGACAGCAGTTAAAGAGGCAAAGAAAAGGAAGGTTTAGGAAGCAGTAACTTTAAAAAAAAACTTATAAGTTGAATACTGCATGTTGAAAATATTAAATATTTTAAGACATAGAGTAAAGCTCTATAGGTAATGCCTGGAAGGGTCCATAATCATACCAAAGCAGATAACATGGAAGGCTAGACAGAATTTTCACCTCACTTAAATAAATTTTTTAGAAGTTAGTGAGCAAAATTTGAAAAGACAAATTCTTTTCTGTGTTCATCTAGGTCTCAAAGAAATCCTCAGAAAAGAAATCTCCACTTGTTGCTTTGAACAGCACACAAACTACTTACAAGATTTGTAGTTACCTCATGCAAAATGGCTGTCACAAAGCTCAGGCTGGATCTGGCCCCTTAGATTAGAATGGCACCTTTAATTATTGTCATGAAAGGAATTGCATGGCTTAAAAGTCCATTTGATATGTTCATCGAGTACATGTATTCCCTATATGTCAGACTGGTCAGAAAATGCAGCATGTGCTTTCAGTCCTCATTACTAGACTTCCTAATGTGGGGATGAATGAAATGAAAGTCAATGAAATCAATGTGAAGAAGTGTCATTGTTAGATATTTACATTGCTCTCCTGTTACCACTCTGTCTTGTCCTGTAAAGTATGACCTGTGGGACATTGCCATTGCATCAGAAGTTTCAAGTAGATGAATACTAAAAACCGGAAACACAATGGATTCCCTAAACCGTCCAGGATTAATCCCTGTTGGACAAGTACAGCAGCTCTCTGTGGCATTCCTGTTGATAAAACAGGGGCTTCAAGCCACGTAAGACTCACAAGGACTGAGCTTGCTTTTACTGAATACCAAGGTTTCCCCTAAACCATCTTTCCTCATAAGGCAGCACTTCCCTGCCTCCAGCAGAGAGGATGCCGGAGGGGACAGACACGGCTGGGTTTATAGCTGCTTTCCTCACATCCTATATGTTTCTCAGCAAGAGGGAAGAAGTGGCTCATTATTCAGAATATTTGAATGATGCCCAGATTCATCAGTCAGTTCTTCATGAAAGGCTTTATTATCTCTGCTGCTAAGGGGGGTTCAGCTTTAGCCTAAGTCTTGTGTTTCTTTCAAGAGGATCATTCTCTCTGTAAGACTTTTAAATTCAAATGGGCGAGTCCAGTCAGCTTGATAACAATAAAATAGTACCTCTGCATCTATGAGAGGAGTCTGAAATTTACCTTTCACATGACCTCTTGTGCCTCTTACTGATGAGAGTCTAATGCACAGAAACTGGTGTGAAACTACACAACTAAGATGCAGGCTTAGGGAACAAGAGCCTGGTTTTCGCTAAGTAGATAAACATTCACTGAGACTCAGACTTAAAGGCATAGCCAAACTATATCAAGTGATACAACATCATTGGAATTACACAAAAGAAGCTGAAAATTGAGATGGATTCATTTCCTAAAGTGAACCACACTTGTACAGGCTGAGGTAAATAATTTTCCTGGCATATTTTCTGTTTGTCTTCATGGCACTTCTTGGAAATTACACATGTAAAAGTGCATGTCTAGTTATGTAAGCATAGACACATGCAAACATATCATATATGACTTGGATTTGTTCTCCTTTACCACAGTTTTTGTTAATGATGAGTACAAACCATTCCTCTGTGCTTTACACTCCCAGAATCCCAAAGGACTTTTAAAGACCTGTATTTATACCAGGCACGCTCCCTCTCCATGAAACAAGAGAACTTTCCTCACTGCCCTCATGAAGAGGAAAACTGGCATTTTCCTTGAAGATATTCAACTCATACACAGCCTTGGCTATTCTAATTTTTAAATTTTATTTATTTCTTTACTAGGCAAGTAATACCACTGGGGGCCAGAGATTTTCTATGGTTTTAGTGAAATGCCATGGAGTCTTTAACTTCCACCTGAAGAGCCACCGAAGACAAACAGAAAGGACCTTGGGTTTAATGTCTCATCTAAAGGATATTCTAATGTGTTGGCCTCATTATTCACACCAGAAAAGCCCTTTGTCATGGTCAGATGGCTTTAATGTGTTTCGTATGCTACATAAATTCAAACTTGATGGCTCATTTATTTGTTGGATTGCAGCGTTATCCAACCTAAATAAAGCCTTGGTATTTACTAATAATTTGGGCTCTGGCTGCTGTTTACTTAAGCAAGCAGTGTCCACTGTCTCCTCTGTTGTCTGTATTAAGTTTGGACTCTACTAACTCGAAGAATATTATAGAGAGGGCAAAATATTTGCAGAGAAAATAGCTTTTCATCTGGGGACAATTATTTATCTTAGCCTTGAAAGATTAGTATTTCAATATTGCAGTTTCTGACATCAATTTTCTCAGTGTCAGAAACAACTCAGACTTCATCTAAGCTTTAAAGTATCCCCATAAGGAAGTGAGTCATCATTATCAACATTTTGAAGAAGGGCAAATTGGAGGTAAGAGGAGGCTAGACTCCTTATTCTGTATCAAGAGAAAGAGACTAAAATACTTCCAGAATCTGAATCTGTCTTTTCATCTTAGGACCATATTTCCTTTTGTGATGTGACAATATTCTTTGATGAAGCTACATACAGCAATTATCAAACTATGTAGTCACACCACATCAGAAGTGTTCAGAACACAGAGATTCTCTTCTACTGTCTAAATATGAGACTACAGGGCTATAATGAGGAACAATGTAACTATGTGATTACCTACAGTGTGCATGCTCTAGTTCTACCTTGTAGAAAGATTAACCTTTTGACATGAAGTTTCTTAAAATCTAAATTTCATGGTGGAATTCTAGTTGAACTCTCCCAAAGCTGATTTTAAAATCCTCACCCAGCTGGATATTGTGAGAGCAATCTTGATGTTAACAATTGCCCATCAAATCAAAAAATCCTCTAAGAATCCTTCTGTGCCATCTGGAATCCAGTCAAAACCATGAGTAAATATCCATAACCAAGGCAAAAGATACTCATCCTTCCTGCAGAAACAGACAAGTGGATTTTAATAAACTGAATAGCCACACTCAGGGGAGACTCCATAGCCGTCTCATGGGAGGTTTAGGTTGAATACCAGGAACAGGTTCTTCACCCTGAGGATGGCTGGGCATTGGAACGGGCTCGCCAGGGAAGTGGTCACTGCACCAAGTCTGACAGGGTTCCAGAAGCATTTGGACAATGCTTTCAGACACATGGTGGGATTCTTGGAGCATCCTGTGCAGGGCCAGGAGTTGGACTTCAGCAATCCTTGTAACTCCCTTCCAACACAGTTTATTCTGTGAGTCTATGAAAAGCTCCAATTGATGATGGGATTCAGAGTGGAGCAGGATTATGACTAATTCACTGCTAGGAAATACAGAAATATAGTATAAACAGCAAATGTTCATTTATGCTACTAATTACAATTTCAAATTATACACATGGACCTGAATTTTCCCTTTCCTTGTAGATCCAAATGGGGAATAATTTTTTAACTAGAAAAAATAATTTTTCTGGCACTGAACATGGGCATTCTTGGGCCAGTTCTCCCAGTCAAGTTTTTACTATGAAACAGCTGCTGTTTGCTGGATCTTCAGCCAGTTAATAATTTTCCACTCTACCAAATAACTTTTTGAGTGGTTTATTAAGTGATGAGGAGCCTGTTCATATAAATCAAGTGGACTTTATTATCACAGTAGCAGTAATTCAGCACTGTAGCAGAAGGAAAGGTGTACCTGGAACCACAACACAAATTCTTTACTCAATACTCTTCACTTTTCTCTTGGAATTGCAAATCACATTAGCTGTGACTCAGATCCTTGTTTTCTCTTTTCCCTCCCTGTACAGAGCTATGGCAGCATCCAGCCTTGCAGGAGTATTGGGTCTGGCTAATGGAGATGAAGCTGATTTTCCTCTAAGTAGCTTGTATGGTGCTTTTGTTTGGATTTATGGCCAAAACACTGTTGATAACACAGACATGTTTTAGCCACTGCTCAGCAGTCCTTACAACAGAGTTGAGATCTTTTCTGCCTCATCCCACCCTACCAGCAAAAGGAGGCTGGCGGTACATAAGGAGCTGGGGGGGGACACAGCCAGCACACCTGATCCCAACTGACCCAAGGGATAGTCCATACCCTATGGCATCATGCTCAGCAATAAACACAGCCTCTCCAGAGATGCTCCTGCAGGCAGTGCTGGCCAGTGATCTGCTGGTGAGCAATGACTGCTTTTTCATCTCAGGTTGTCTTTGCCTCTATTTCCCACCTCCGCTTAAACTGTCTTTATCTCATCCCATGGGTTTTCTTGCTTTTGCCCTTCCAATTATCTCTGCCCTCCTGTTGGAGGGGAGCAAATGGCTGCATGAGTATGAGCTTCCTACCAGGGTACACTCCACAGCAGGGTACAAGTTGTTATGTAAACTATTCTTAGCTTCTAGTAATTTCCTGACTCACCTTCCTCTTGTAAGAAGAGTAGAAGTTTCCTCCTCAATAGCTTTTGGGTGACCTTAGTTGGGCAAGTTCATTACTGTGAGAAAATAGTGTCTCCAGGGTCAGATTATTTATTTATTCTTCATCAACATTCTCGTATGATTTCTTGCTTTATGCTCACTAGCTTGAGTTAGCCCCTCACTCACAAACACACCAGTATAGTGACATTTACAGAGTTATTGTCATCATAATCTCATGTCTTAGGAGCAGCAAGTTTTCTCAAGATCGTGGTGTTATATACTAGGAATATGTAAGTTATAAAAAAACTACAAAAAACATTAGATGTTTTCACTGTATTTGAAACTAACACTGAAGTACACACACACACCCCCCTTGTATATTGATTTTATTTTGTTGCCTATAACATGTACCAGCAGTGGAAACGGATTCTGAAGTGAACAAGTCACTGGGATGTTGGGGATTTTATGGTGAGATACCACTGCCATGACCATTACACTTTTTCCAGTGAAACCATTATACATCATTTGCACTGATCCAGCTTTACACATCATGAACACGACCTGTCCTTGGTGTGGTAAGAGACCTGGGCCTTGCCACAGTGCAGCTCTGTGTCTGCTTCAGGATCAGATGTTTCATAACAAGCACAGCAGAGCTTCCAGTAGAATTACTCAGGCGTACTCCTGTTAAAAAAATTTGTTAATCCTCTAATAAAAACATCCAATCCATATCTGGCTTCTACCATGTCCTACATAACCTTATAATCCTCAAATTTAATAACTTCTGCAGGTTTGGGGAATAAAGTCTTGCAAGTGACAACACAAATGACAACTTATGGGAGGAAGACCTGGAAGCTGAAGATGGAAAGAAGGTTTGTAACAAAATCAAGAGACAAAGGAAATGGATTTTTATCCTTTTTTTCCCCCTGCATCTATTAGAACATTTTCCGATGCATTCAAAGGATTGCTTTCCCTTCAAGAAGGTTACAGGAAAATATTTCCGTGTTTCTATTCCTTTTTTTGCAGGCATGCTAATACTGAGAGTAGCAACAACAACCAATCCAAGGATTTCTTCGTGTGCCCTGGAAAACAGCTGGTTATCCTATTTAACTGGAACTGAAAGACTCCACATTCATAAAACACCCCAGCAGGAGCCTTATTTTGTACAAATGCGTGCAAACTTCAGGGGGGAAATCTGCACCAGTGTACCTCATTATATCTAATGGAATACTATTAGGAACTCCATGCCTATGAGTTGAAAGCATTTCTGTAAGCAGGTGGCATTCTCAGTCTTGCCTATTAGTGCAGACATCAGAGCTGATAAAACAGAGGGCCTTTATGTGTTTCCCTCCTATCTATCCACTGTTTTCTAGAGCCAAACATCCCGTTTCAGAGATGCTTGAATCCTTTGTGCTTCTGGGCTGGAACTAGTGAGATTCTTCTGGTTGGAAATCAGAACCCACAGAACCATGCTGCACCTCTACAGAGATCCTTAAACCTGGCAACATTTGGGGAAGTCTTTATTCCACTCCACAGTTAAAAGAAAGGAAAAAAAAAAAAAAAAAAAAAAAGAAAAAAAAAGGTAAATACAAACAATACTAAGAGCATCTTCAGCTAGAAGTGACTATTCCTACATGCTTTTATTCAGAATGGCCCCTGACTTTAATCTTTTATTTATTTGCAAATTAATCTTCCCAGGGGAGGAATTCAGGTGCAAATATTTACCTCAGATAAAACCTTCAGAGTTTTCAAAATATTTGTGTTAACATTCTCAAGGTGAGTAATTTAGCAATTTAAATCTTTTTATGTAATTTTCCTAAAAATGGCTCGCTCATACTGTGGCCCATTTAAGAGTACAAAACAATCTTAATGACTTCCACTAAAATGTCAAAATGATTTTAAACAAGGCAAAAACTGGTTGTATTCTTAATCCTGAACATCTGATCTCCAAAACCATTTGCCATGGGAGAATTTAAACATGTGCAGAAGCTTACAAAAGCTGCACAAAACTAAGAGATGTTAAGATCAGATGAGGGCTGGAACCTCTGAAATTTCAGAGTGTAAAAAGGATTTAGAAGTCTGTGTTTTCACCAAGACAACAAAATTGGCTATGATGAACACACATTGTTAAACTTCATCAGTCTCTCAGGGTTTCAGTTATTCTTACAAAAGTCAACCACTGGGATAAATACAGCTAAAAAGGTGGGGAGCCACTTTAACATAAAAACTATTTTTACTCTGCAAAAGGTTGCATTTTTCAAATTGTATAATTTCTGCTGTTCTGAAAGATACAAATTCAAAGGTTTTCCAACAAACTACTTTGAAAAGTACTCAGAGACTCAGGCCCTGAACTACACACAATTTTCAACAGAGGTGGGTATCCAACATAGATAAGCCATACCTTTTATGATTTTATTCTATAGTACCATGCCACACCATCTGAGTTGAATAAGTGCTCTGAGAAAGCCTCCAGGAGTTCAAGGACTCTCCTGCACCTTGCTGTGTTCAAGGATGAGGATCTTCCCCAATGCTGCTGAGTGTTGACTGCAGCAAGAGCCCAGGACTGTCTCCATCCAGGGCTGCCAGTGAACAGCCCCTGCCTCCACGCACAATGCCCTTTGTTGGGCCCTTACCAGAGCAGAAGCTGCTCCTGATGTTAAAGCCAGGTGGGCTTTTGTCCTCCTGGAACACAACTGCCCTCAGCTTCTGCTGAGCTCTAGTGCAGAGCAGAGCCCACAGTGCCTGCAGGTGCCACCACGGAGCTAAGGCTAACGGGGTCTCTGATATGAGGCATGGGAGCACCAAGATCCTCCTGAATTTGTAAATAAAGCAGCAAGGTATTTCACTTTATTTAGTGACTTGACAAACACATCTGATTCTACATTTAAATGCAAACTTAAGAATGAGTTTAATTTTCCTGGTTTTGGCAAGGTGTGCCTTCACTATTGGCAATTGTAATGAAGTGGTGGGGATATGGGTGAACTGGGAGACTTCCACAAACAGGTCCTGCTTGCAAGAAGTAAGAGGGTCAGAAATGGGAACCTCTGGAAATTTATTTAGTCTAACTAGCATTAATTAACCTAATCCTTGCTTCTCTTGGCTCTTTTGGCAGACAGGAGAAAGCAATGTCTGGGGTTGTGCACTTAAATGGTGGCTTTTTGTTAGTTTTTGTTAGTTTTTGTATGCTTAAGGTTTCAGCCACCACTTATTGCCAGGCAGCTCTTCAAAGGCATTTTGCATCTCCCAGGGTAGTAACAGTAATGAAGATTCTTTGAGAATGTAAATGATTTTGGTTCCTATGAGGTCTAAAAATTCTGTAATGACATGTGTGGCTTAATCCAGGAGTCACAGCCACAGAAAAAACTCTTAAAAGAGGCAAACTTCTTGCATTCACCCGAAAGGGGATGGATAGAATGTCAAAAAAGAAAATGGATAAAAGATATCAGGAACTTTTTATTTCCTTTCTACAGCAGAATAATCAGTCTTGCATATAGAGAAGAAGTAGGAGATTATCTGAAAGAACTTAGCTCAATATCTTAGCTACTATCTCACACAACATTCTTAGACACAAGCTGGGGAAAATACAATTCTTGATTGCACTCTTATAAAGCAGGTATGGAGATGGTGGGAAATCTGTACCAGTTTGGAACCCAGTCAGTTCCAAACAGGGAGAGGAACCTGCCTTGGGTGCAGAAGTTTGTCTATTCAGCTTTATTCAGCCCTCCTGTTAATGACATGAATGACAGAACAAAAAGTAAACTGATCAAATTCACAGCTGACACCAATCAGGAGGACCTGTAAATACACGGTGAGGAAGGATTAGAATTCAAAATGTTCATGACAAGCTGGAGAAATAAGAGATGGGGAAAATAAAAATAAAGGAGGTAACTCTATTAAAACAATTGTAAAATCCCATACATGGCAGAAATAGCAGCTACTGAAATATAAAATGGAAATAATTGCATAAGCAGCAGTTCTGCAGGAGCGGGTCAGGCAAAGATGACATTATGATGTAGAAAATAATATAGTCTGCATGACAAGCATGGTGGTAGTTCTTGTCTGGCATGGTGGTAGTGTTTGCCTGGCACACTGGGGTGTTCGTGACTTCTCTTCCAGGAAAAGGTGCACAGTCCATAGGAAAAGGTGATCTACTTAATACAGGAGCCTAAAAAATTTAGAAGAGAAAAGCTTAAAATAATTGGAAATGTTTAGCTGAAAGATGGAAAAGCCATTGGTACAGAGTTAAACTCTCGTGTCTGACTGAGGCTGTTGCAAAGAAGAGAATAATCTGTTCCCTGTGTCTGTAATGAGTACAATCAAAACAGTGGTTCCAGTCTGCAGTGAGAACCAGGCTAGAGCTGGAAAACCTGTAAGAGAAAGGACAGTCAAGCCACAGTTGATGGCAGATTCTTCAGCAATGACTAGTTTTAAAAACAGGATAGAGAAGCCTAAATCTTGATTTACTAAGTCTTGACTGGCAAGGTTTGGTGTCTCTAAATCCCTTTCAGACCATAGCACAGATACAAACCAAGGAGTGATGACACACAAAAACAAAAGGCAGGGTGTGGCCTGTTATCAATGGCTGTGTCTTTTTTGGTACTCTAAGGATCAAAAGATCTGAAAATCATGCTCAGTTAATCTGTGATGATCATTAGACTACAGAGACAGCTGTTACTAAGTGTCATAAAAAGAGAAATTTATTTGTATTTAGTTATTTGTAGGTAACCACTGCTCATAGTCCAGCGTTCCTATGGCTCCCGAGCTGCAACTTGAAGCTAGGCACAGAGCTGAAGTTGTGCAAATATGCACAATGGGTGCAGTGTGCACTTTGAAATTAAAAAAACCCAAGATATTTCCATTTGTGGCCATTGAGCAGTGAGCTTGAAAAAAGTCTCATGTTTATCTCTTGTCTCGTCTCAAACAGCAAACCCCTCATCAGATTAATGCTACAAAACAGAAAGGATAAACATTTTATAAAAGATCAGGGAATAAATGCAAACACAATAACCTAAATTATCTAATAGCTGGGCTCCATCTTTACTTTTTACATTACATATTTATATTTTATATTCACATGTGAAGATGAAATTTTGTTAAATTAGGTTGACAGACTTAGAATGAGTTTCTGAGTGCAGCTTGTTCTGAAAGCTTACTTACAGATCATCTCTCCCTCACTCTCATAAAATGATTTCTTCACAAGCTATTAAAGAGCAAGAATTTCAAGAATTTATCAAATTGGCTGACACAGAGTAGTTTGACAGTTGCATGAGCTTCTATTTACAAGAGAAATTATTCCCTAGAGAGAACAGTGCTATTTCCCTTTTGTTTATTTATTTGAGTTTTGTTATGGATAATGCCCTGAAAAGTTAGAAATGTTTATAGCTCTTTTGTAAGAATATTATAAATGGATGCTTATCTCAGGCAGTAAATATTTTTATTTCTTTAAATAGAAATACCAAGTCAAGGAACAGGATTAAACAGGAAGAATAAGTCATGACCAGCAACGGATTTTCCATTTGCTACAGCAAAATGTTTCATTTTCTTTTCTTTTTTTTCT
The DNA here is from genome assembly GCA_013401035.1 of Horornis vulcanius. Lineage (NCBI taxonomy): Eukaryota > Metazoa > Chordata > Aves > Passeriformes > Scotocercidae > Horornis > Horornis vulcanius. The sequence continues at coordinate 28,987 of VZUA01006868.1, forward strand.
CCATAGGAATTGCAAACCAGTTGCTCCATCACTATTCTTGCAGGATGTGGTGCTGCCCACACAGCCCTGTGTTCCCCACACAGGTGAAAAGGCTAAAACAGCTCAGCCCAGTGCAGAGCTTCCCCTTGTAAGCACCAGAGCTCCATGAGAGGTTCACGTGTTGGACAACACAACAGGCAGTGAACAGCCAAAGCCATGGCCCCTTCACAGCCACCCTGGCTGCACTGCTGCTTTCCATGTCCTGCCCTCCCTGTAGTGCTGCAGATGAAAGCCAACACTGCAGGCTTTGGCTGCAGACCCTTGCACAGGTACAAAGCTGTGCCAGGTGTCACACGGGGCTGTGGCACACAGCACACAGGATACCTCTCCAAACTCAATATGTGGAAGTTTTGCTGCCTTGCAGTCTCTGACTCCACACACCAACAAGTGCTGCATGCTCCTGCTGCTGCCGGATGACCCACCAGCATAACTGGCTCCCAAACTCAGAAATGGCAGAAAGTGCCCAAAACCAAAGGAGCAGATCAGGTGCCCAAGGATCTTGACTGCTTCCCTCAGACTACTTTCTTTCAGCTCCTCCAGCCCCTGCCATACGTAGAGAAAAGCAGTCAGCTCCATCACCTACTCCCAAAGACATAAAAGTTTCCTTCTCTGGGTGTTGTTTTTATGGAGAACCATTCTATCAAAAACCACTAAGAGCAGTGCTCCAACTGCTGGAGACACAAAAAAGGCTCGCTATAAAAGGATCCTCTCCTATGCAGTGTTCTCCTGATTGTGTTTAAGTCTGTGCTGGACAAATCAAACAAAGCTCACTGTAAAACAAAATTCTTCCTATGTGGCCTAGAGAGTATTGCAGAAGTTGTTTTGACTAGTCTGTCTTGTATAGCCCAGGAAATTTTAGGACATTGCTTGAAACTCAGGATACAAAAGATCTCCTAGAACTGGAACAAAAGAAGGGGTCTATTTTTTTAGAGCAGCGATGGTAACACAAGTGCATGGTCAGGTCACTGTGGGCTGTCTTAGCAGTAACTGCTGTCTGCTTTAAAGGCTGTCAAGCCCATTATTCGCACCTCTTTGTAACCAGAAAATTAAAACACAGGCAGTGGGTAACAAAAGACTTTAATGATACACCTGGTCAGTGCTTAGTGACCATCTTTCAGACTCAAAATGAATGCCAAATCACCCTGGCAATTGCATTCCTTGTAGTTATCATCCCTTCTCCTTTTTAAGATGCATCTTTCTGACAGTGGCCCACAGCTACTATTTCCTTTTCATTCTCTGAAGTGCAGAGCACCACAAATACATCATTTCAGTTTGCTGCAGTCCTTTCTGTCCCTTTGATCATCTCCTTTACACCTTCTGCATTTCTGCTTCCCTCCCTCATGTGCAGTACATCAAAAAAGAGCAGCAAGTAGGTTTTTCCAGGGACAGAATCCCAGCTGGTGTAGACAGCACAAATGCCACTGAAGTCAGAAACATTGCTGTATTTAAGACAGCTAAAATTCTGTCCCTAGTACATATTTCAAAATGCCTTATAATTCAATTAAAGCTTTACAATTCATTTCTTGGAGTAGTGACTGCTGGCTCAGGAATTTCCTTGTAAAAGTATTAAACTCAATTGCAGTTCACTACTTTGTGACTCAAAGAGTAAACAGTGAATGATGCTCCTTTCTTGCTTCCATTTGTTGTGACCCCTTAAAAAATGGTTTATGCTGCTAAGAAGCGATTTTTCCAATAGTACCTAGACTGGATGTTTGCTTCCTGTATTTTACAAACTTACACCTTTGCATTTGGCTGGTCTTAGCTAAATATTTTTAGTGTCTGTTTATTAAACTTGATTATAAAACTTGCAAATGCTTTAAACGCAGGCCATTTCATAGTATTACTACATTGCCAGCATGGCTTTCCCCAGCTCAGAGACTGCCAGTGAATGAAGCTGGGAAGAGCAGCAAAGGAGGCAGCGTTAGGCTTGGGGAGATGGACAACCCTGGCGCTCAGCTTCTCTGAGAGTTCAGCTCCCACTGAACACTGCATGGTGCCCAGGAGCACAGTGATCTGAAAAACTTGCAAATGCCCTGAAGAAATACCAGTTGTCCCGTTTCACAGATTAGGAACTGAAGCCAGGAGCTAAAGTAACACATTCAATATCCCAATATTCAAAAGTGAAGTTGGTTAAGTCTGTATTTCCCTGGCTAATGATCCGAGTAGTTGACATTCCTTTAGCTCTACTCTCCCTCATACATAAAGAAAAAAAATTGTCTCTCTCACATAACTGAGCATCTTGGATCTGATGTAGTATATAATACTGGTAAGATTAACACACACAATTTTACCATTGCAGAAGCTGACAGTCCTATTCCTTACCCAGCTGGCAGAAGACGTGAACTGGGAAAAGGGATTTTCTTCGCAATTTTCTTGCATTGAGAATTGTTCCAGAGTAATAAGAGCTACTCTTTTCTCTCCACAGAAATCTCACCCTTTTAAATTGATCTTGTGACAGACAAATCCACATTTGAGCTACATCAGGGAGAAGTGCTGTGGGCAGGGCAATGCCCCTGAGAGGAGAGCATTTCTTAGTACATGGGATGATGAAACACATGTGAACTCTCCATGCTCCAGCCAGCTTCTGAGCAATTTCTGGGCACCTCAGTCTGATGTTGCACTGCCTCAGTAGCACTTACATCTCTCGTAGGAAAGAAATCAGCACTGGTTAAAAAAAAAAAAAAGGCTGCAGTGGAGCAGATATCTTGGCAAGCAAAGAAGCAGAGCAGATGCTAACTAAAACTTCAGAGAGGCATCATTGACAAGTACCTCAACAATTATAGTTTTAACTGTTTCTAAATCCACAAAAACTTTTGTATACATCCTCATAGAATAGGTTTTGTTGCTAAGTGTTGCTCAAGCACCAGTTTCCTTTTTGATTAATGAAGAAATAAAAATGCAAACTAGCTTCAGACAACCAGCACACAAGAGCCCAACTGTGCCTTAATAAAGCTCCTTCCTCTCCCCTCCCTGCCTGCTGAAGTTCACTCATTTTAGATGAGTGCATGAAGTCACCAAAAGGCAGATTAATGTCAAAGTTTCGTGGCTTTTTTTTNCTAGAACGTTCTCCCCTCCCTTCCTTCTTCCCTCCGTCCCCGCCTCCCTCCCCTCCCACAGTTCTCCCGCCTCCCCTGAGCCAGCGTTACCTAATTTCTACACAAACACGCAGTTTCTATAAGCATCACCTTCAAGCACCTCTGGCCTTCTGTCCGATCACATCTTGGTTTAGGGGAGCAGAGGCGAAGAGCTACTACTGAGGGGTTCTGCAAGGTAATCAACTTGTTGGATTTTTACGTTTTGTTTGTAATGCCTAACTAGTGGTTAAGTAGATGGACCAAGAAAAAAACTCCTGGCAAACTGTCTTGCTGGAATTTGTTGAAGTAGAAAAGCCTATTTTTCTACAATACAAAAATAGAAACTCAGAAATAGATTTAAAACCATTTTGGCTTGCTTGCTTCCTGCAGGGAAACAGAGGTAGTTTTTGAGATTAAGATCTAATTTAAAATATATAATCACTAGAATTTCTTTTAGTCATGGGTGCCAGTTGTATGTGTTTAAATACACATATGCATTCTGGTTGAGTTTCAGTTCATCACATTAGACAGGTTTAGCAAGCAGCAGTCCACCGGGACCATGTTCCAGCTGTTTCACTCAGCTTCCCACCGGCTGTGTGTTTCTCTCCAGCCCTACTGCTGCAAAACGCCCTGAATTCTTTGTACCTTCCTGTATCTTTTGCAGGCTCGAAATTGGCAAGATGTTTCTGATTATTTCTCTGGTCACTGGGCTCGCCCTGTCTGCCTCTGGTGTGATGACAGACAAGGAAACTGACCCACGCCAGGAGTCATTGCATGAAATACAGAAACAAGTGAACGACCTCTGGCAGAATTTGCTCTATCCAATAACACGTGGTAATGAGACTGATGGGATGATTTACACCACTTGTGAAATGAAGCCCAGCTCCA
>VZUA01006869.1:14095-25047 GCA_013401035.1 Horornis vulcanius
TATCTCCCTCCACCACCTGTCAAACCTTTGGCTTCACAGGTCACTAGGGTGTGGATGCAGAGCAGGAGAGGCCAGAAAGGCTCTAACATCTCTGCATCTCTTGGCCTTCTTCCTTGTAAAAATATAATTATTCTATTAGTGGTCATTTAAAAACAATTTTAGGATTACCAAACTCAAGTCAAGTACTACTCAGCTGCTGTATTTTTCAGATGGCTTACAAACAGCTGGCCAATACCTTATTTTTCAGCTCAAATTCCCTCCTCTCCAGTAGACTGTAATTTCTAATTAGTTCTGGAAACTCCAGCATGAAATCCTAACTCTCAGAACTGTGAAATCACAGTTCTCTTTCAAGACTAAGACTGAAGACCCAGTAGAGGCTGACTGCACTGAGTACAGCCAGGTAGGACAGCTTCCCCTCCAAACACAACCGCAGGATTCAGCAGGCTGCATCCCAGCCACACAATCAGCAAGAAGTGAGCCTCTGCTGCCCCTGCTTCCAGGCATTCCCAACTGTTCAGGCAATAGCTGAACTGCNGATTGGGAGGCCTGGAAAAGATATTCCAGTGATGCATGGAGTGCAGCAAATTGCAAATATGTAACAAATTGCTGTTGGATTTTTCTCTGACTTACAAAACAATGCACACAAACCTGTGGGCAAAACACACTATTTAGGTTGCAAAGTCAAAGACTCAAAAATGCAAATTGCCAGAAGTGAGGCTGCTACCATACATTAATACTTCCTCCTGGTGCACTTGTAACACAATTATTTACACAGGCTCATAAATTTTCCCAGGACTCCCATCTCACCCTATGCTGGATAAGATCAATTTCCACTGTTTATGTAATGGGGGCGCCTGTACTTTCTGAGATCTTTTTAACAGTCAAGGCAAACATGATGTAGTGGTCTCCAGAAGGAGAAAACATGATGTCCTAGTGAAAAGCCCTGATTATCCCCAAAAAAACCCACACCCCCCAAAATAACCACAACAAAACCAGAAACCCACCCACAACCTAGTTTTGAAGGGTATCCCTGCTCCAGAATTAATTTATACTTTCAAATTGTACCTATATTCCTTTTAGAACACATTACCCTGGGTGTAGCCTGTCTGACTTGCACAAGCAGCTTTCACCAAAAGGCGCCAGGCATGGAAGATCACAGCTACAGCTTAAGGTTCAGCAGCAGGAAACCTGTGACAGTCACATATCAGATGACAAAGCTTGGGGATACATTTGACCCTATTCCCACTTGCTAAGCTGCCAAACACTAAGAAACAAGGAATACCATGAAGCTCTGACCACAGAGAATAGTGTGAAAATAAACTGAACCATTTGTGGAAAGCACTTGCATATTACAGGGATGGAAAGTAAGGACAAAACATGAGAACATTAAAGATCATGCCCTCTACAAGAGTTGTCAAGTTTTAAAAAGAATTATATAACAGTAAATAGCACCTGAGGATGTGCCATGGAAGTTGCATCCCAGCACTGAAAATGGAAGTAACGTCTAGCAAACACCAGCAAGTAATCAATCACCAAGTAAGAATTGTCACAAGGTAAAAAAACAAGGCTGCAGAGCTGTTCTTCACAGTGATCTTCATTTCTGACTGCACAATTCTGGAAATTCAGTAATACACTTTACAGCTGTACATCTGCAGCTATGACAAAAAGGAATTGTCACCAATACAGACTGAAGGCTGCCAGGATAGCTACTCACCAAGGCTTTAGGTCTGAAATTATAAAACAGATTTCTAGTTATGACACCTACAGAGTGACCTCAGTCCTTCACTTTATAGACGCTCATTCCCTTCATTGTGTTTTACAGAAGCCTAAAGAACTGCTTGAAAGAAAGGAAGAAAATTGACTACAGATCTTTCCTCTGCTAAGTCCGATGTAGGCGCAGTAACAGGTCTTAAATCATCAGGAATGTTTTCGTTGAGCCAGGGGCAGGGTAGTTTTCAGCTCAACAGACTCCAGGCAAAAGGGTGGTGCCACACTTCAAAACACTTCAAGAGTAAAACCACAATTACTTTGGTTTGGGTTTTTTCTCTCCCCTTAAGTCAATCTGCATCTAACAAAGCAGCCATTCACATTCCTATTTCAAATTTACTCCCTTGTTTTTCTGTATTTTTACATGCTGAGTTTTATGTTAGCAGAAGTGTGATGTATGAAGACTATGACGTAACAGAAGACATGAAATACGGAGAAAAGAAACACTTTTATTAAAATGTTTGTCCACGCTTGATTTTTTAAAAACTGTTAGATATTTAGATATTAGATTATTTACTTATTAAAGATCTAGTAAAAATCTGCCTCAATGGATTTTATGGGAAAGAGTTACAAGTAATACCACCTGCTCCCAACTGGAAGCATTTGTGGTCACATACACAAAATAAAATCTTTTACCAATACATCAAAAGTAAAAAACAATTCTTATTCTGATATTCATTATGTTTGAAGAAACTTATCCTCAAAGAATGCACAGAAGTTTACAGATTTACCATATTCCACGTAAAGCAAAAGCCATCCTTCCCTAAGCCCACCACACATAAAAAATATACCCAGAAAATGGTGCAATTTTCAACAAGACAGGGAAAATTACATGAGATTGGTAAGAAAATCTAAAACTTTCCTAAATAATTGGTACCATAGAAGAAACTATCACAATCTCCTTAGTATTTCTGTTAAAACACAATGTTTCAAGATTGCCATTTACATAATATAATTCAGTGTCTGTAAAGAACATTGCTGATAATGGAGAACTGACATCTTTCACATAAATATCTTCCTGGAATCACCTGACTTCCATCACCGTGGCATGAGATAAACACTGATGAATCAGAGTGCCTGTTTCACCTTCCACAAACCAACAAAAAAATTCTGCTTTTAATTTGACAGGACAGTTTAAAGCTAATTTTGCCCATGTTTCTGAATTACTAACAGTCACAGGAACTTCTGAATCAAGGAGCAGGTTTGTTATGTCTGCATCTTATGAGGAAATTCTACCTTGAGACCAGAAATGGAGTTGTTAAGTACATCAGCAATCTAACCTGAGATCACCTTATGTCAGAAAATAAGGTTGTATCAAACACACCAAGCCTCTCTAGAAGTGACTGAATGGGGATTTTTCATAGTCTTGCTTCCAGTCTTTACTAAGGAACATCTGTAAGCTATCTGGGATTCCTTTGCCTAAGTGAGCATTCCTTTGCCTCAGTGCCAGGAAGTTTCATTAGCAGTTTTCAAGTATTAACATCAAACATTAAGATCAACACAGAGTAACAATTTCAATTCAACATTAGGGCATAGGTGTAATGCTTCCTAGAGGACTTCTGTATACACCTTATAAGTATTCCTTCTCCTCCATATTCTGAATATATTTTCACTTGAGAGTTAAACAAGGATGCAGATTTTATAATGACCCCCAAGGCAGTAACCCCCAGCAACAAAAATCATGTATCTGTGTATGAGAAAATATTTTGAGTATGAATTTGACCTGCAATTTATGTTTCACACATGACTTCTCTGGAAACTGCCATAACAAGGTGCTAATTGTAACTGCTGACAAGGCTACCCATGTTTCCTACTGCTGTGGCTCTTATCATCCCAATATCTCCTTTTGCAAGGCCACCAGTAAGTCTGGAAGGTGCAGTGGGAAGGTCTTTGGTCTCTTCAGTAGTAACTCCTTAGAGTCAGAGTTAGTTACATAACTTCCACAGAATAAAGCTTGCTTCATATCCATAAGAAAGTAGAAGCCAGACACAACTACTCTGCTTAAGAATGTAACACCTTAATCCTTCCCAACGATACCACTTTTGATAAGTAAAATTTTGCTCTCAGAGACATATAACAATATCCTTAGGTGATCTAAAGCTAGCACATAACCAGGAACCTTTACAGATATATATATATACACAGACACACACAGAGACCTTTTCTTTTTTATANCCAACTCAGGCAATTCATGATTCATTCTAAGAAGGGAGTGGTTTGTTTGTTGTTTGGGATCGGGGGTTTTTTGTGTTCTCCACCCCACAACTGCCAAACACTGTATTTCTCTGCAGACAACTATGGACATTATGAATGCACAGATCTGCACAACCAGCCTGTGAGTAAACCAGAGAGAGTAAAGCAACAAATAAAGTCTACTTAAATTACATCAGGAACTATTATTTTTTGCACACACAATAGCAACAAGGAAGTTGGATAACCTACAACAATAAAGAGGGACTATGAGTTAGCCTTGCTTGGCTATGGAGGACTGCCCAGAACACAACCAACTCTGATAAGGAAAACAGACAAGAGACCTTAGGAATTACTGATCCATACTTGTATGTTCCACTTGTACTTATTTAACTTCTCAACCTGCATGGATGCTAATATCGCTGAACAAAATAATTCAACATAAGTATAATGGATATCAAAAACTATAAACAAACATTTTTGGCTTAAGCTAATTAAAAAAAAAAATATTTGAACAGTTTCAGTAATTTAATTAAAGCAGTTTGTTTAAACACTAGAGAAAGCAATGGTCCTATGCAATTTTTGAGTAGTTTCTTGTCCTCCATCTATGACACAAACTCCTTACAATCCAGATTTAACCTAAGCCTTCGTAATACCTGGGTTCATCTTGTAAAGCCTTGGGATTCCTAGGAGACAAAGTACCAGAAACAATGTTAAGGTATTGAATAAGGCACAGCTGCCTTTGAACTACCTGTGTTCTCAGCTCTCCTTTCAATCTTAAAGACAGGTTATACAGGATGACAGAGAGCAATGGCCTGGTAGAACAGCTCAGTAAGGAGAGGTCCAGAAGCAGAGCTGTTCATCTGTGGGCATGGAGAGCTGTTCTAACTGAAGATGACTGCTTTACTTCCATACCTGTCTCAGAGTTCTTGGACAGTTAACTGAGATATACCAATACAAGCAAAATATTTTTTACTGCTGGTGGAACTCAAGTTCACCAATCCCAGCTAATAATGTATCTTTCCCTGTTTCCTCGCCTGCAGGGATATCCTGGAAAACAGCCCTACTCGTTTGTATGAAGCTATGAAACAGGAAGAGTTTTTCCAAAATATGGTCACTTTCCTCAGATCTTTCATCAGGTTTTGCTGCAATATTATTACAGCACTGTGCCATTAATTCCTGTGTGGGATCCAGTGTATTAGTCAAAGACGAATTGAAATCACTTATCTAATAAGAGGTTCTGCAAATAGTCTCAACTTGGATTTCAGGTTCCAATTCAGAGTCTTCTCTGTCTCTTAAAAGCAAACACCAAGAGACACATGCTACAACCCTAATAAATCAGCTTGTAATAGCTACTAGCCACACTCACCTTTTTAATGCATTCACATAGCAATATATATTTTTCCTCAGAAATGCAAACTGAATCCCTGTGCAGTTCAATAAATGGTAGTCAGGCTAATGCTTCAGTGTGTCCACATCATTGCTATAGATAAGTGTCCTTATAAAAAAAAAAGCAAATCAAGGGAAAAACAACAACAACACAATCCAAATTTACTGTGGGTCAGTAACAAAACCTCTAATTACACAACTTCAGATCTCAATGCTGAGAAAAGGATAACCTTGTTTAAACATGCTGCAAGGTTCTCATTATAATTCAAGCCAAAGTAAGACAAATCTTATTGAAAAGGTTTGCCTATTCCTATTACAAACATATTAAAATTAGAAACCAAGAAGAAAAGCATTACAAATCAGCACTGGAGAAGTAAAAAAAAACCCTCCAACAGTGATGTAATGATTTTCTAACTCTCTTTCAACCTTAAACCTCAGGACAGTAGGGAAAGGTTAACAAAAGAGCACCAAGGCTACAAACAGGTGCATGTCCCTGCCAGGAAAGACAAAGATGGGAAAGAAACATGTAGCATCACCACAACTAAAGCTACTTGAAGCATATTTTGAGAAGACAAAATAAAGCTGCTCCCTCTCTCCATCCTGCTACCTGCCATCTGCCCATAAGGCCACAAAGCCAAGCCACATCTTTGGCATGGGGTGAAGCTGGTAGCAGCTGCATCACCACAACAGCTCCAGCAGGGAGCAGGGGAAAGAGAAAGAAATGGGGCAACTGGAAATATTGCACCAAGCTGTGATTCCCAGCTGGAAACCTCGTTATGTAAGCAATATCATTTAGGATGTTAGAGGAAGTCAGTTACAGCCCATTCTCCTCAATCCAAACATACTCCCTGACCATTTTCTTAGAATATGACAATGTCATCTTAGCATGTGGTTTCTGAGCAATAGTCACATGAAATTCAAGATCAGCTCACTGCATCTCAACCACAGCACCAGTAAAGAATCACAACAACAGAGTGCGCAATACCTGGCTTATTCTCATTAAATGTCCTTCCTACAATAATTGCAATACGTTAATTAGCATTTCACAACAGCTTAACTTAAAAATTTTGCAACAATCATGCTTAACTGGTGTCTTTTGTGAAATACAAATGGAAACCACAAAACCAAGAGCATGCACTGCTTGATGTAAAACTGTGAACTGTTGACTTAAAAAACATGTTGCTCAAGAGATATTTTAACATTGCATTATGCCATTAACACTGAAAACCAACGTATTTCAGATACGAAGCAAATAATCCCTTTCCTCATGAGAGGAAGCCAAGAGGGATTTAAGGGTGCTGCAGGATGAAATACTGAACTTCAGCCATCAGTGTGCTCTTGCAGCCCAGAAAGCCAGTTGTATCCTGGGCTGCATCCAAAGCAGTGTGGGCAGCAGGGCCAGGGAGGGGATTGTGCCCTCTGCTCTGCTCTGCTGGGACCCCACCTGCAGTGCTGCATCAGCTCTGGGATTCCAGCACAGGAAGGACATGGACCTGTTGGAGTGAGTTCAGAGAAGGCAACAAAGATGATCAGAGGTCTGGAGCACCTCTCCTGTCAGGAAAGGCTGAGAGAGTTGGGCTTGTTCAGCCTGGAGAGAAGGAGGCTCCAAAGAGGACTTTCAGTATGTAATGAGGGCGTATAGGAAAGACGGTGACAGGCTCTGTATAACAGGACCTGCTGCGATAGGACACAGGGGAATGGTTTTAAACTAAAGAGGTTGTCTAGAGAGGTTGTGGATGATCCATCCCTGGAAACATTCAAGGCCAGGCTGGACAGGATTCTGATCTAGTTTAAGATGTTCCTGTTCATTGCAGGAGGTCAGATGAGGTAACCTTTAAAGGTCCTTTCGAAACCAGACCATTCTGTGATTCTATGAGAGTGAATCCTACAAAGTTACCACATCCCAAAGCTCCAGGTTTACCATACATTGAATTTATATTAGTTCAGGACTAAATTAAAAGCAACTCTGCTAAGCCATAGAGGGAAGGTCAAAACAAAGCCTTTGAAAAAACATATTTGACCTCTTTTCTATAATGCTTGAGTATATACGGGTTACATCCATGTATACATAAACAGTCAAATTCACAGGTTATAAATGCAATTACAAGCTATAGGACCAAAGGAAGCCACATAAATTTCATGTATAAAAACAAAAGAACCATAGCTTCCACTTCGGGTAAAAGTTCATCCATTTCAAAATTCCTTCCATTTTGGGTCTTACCCTTTGAACAGCTTAAATGTCTTTGCTGGTTCAGTCCAGCACAATTCATACAACTAAGCTAGCAAATGTGTCCAGTACTGGCTAAACAAGAGAGCTCCAACTAACAGAAAAAAAAAAAAAAAATGAAAAGAAGAAATATCTGAAAGAACAATTTCAAGTTCAGATATTATATATAAAAAGGTAATATCTAAAGCTGAGAGCAACCTTAAGTAAAAATCCCATTTCCTGCAGCTTTCCTTACATAAGAAGTTTGATAATCTCGATTCAGGACTCTAATTAAACATGGTATTCTTTTCTGAAAGGATGTGAAAGAAAATTCTTTGCTGTATTTAGGATACATCCATTGTTACATCTTTTCCAGCTCTAAATAAGATATTTCATTCATCTTCAGTTTTTGGAGTTGCAGGTATCAATTTGACAGCTCCACAAAGTAAATGTTCCTATTTAACAACTGGTATAAGGAAAAGCATACAAACTAGACATCTATTATGGAAATGGCCTACATCAAAAAAGCACAAGGAGAGGCAAAATAAAAACTGGAGGCATATGAAGTACTTAGGGAAAAAAAATCTGTGCTACCCAATTGGATTGAGGTAATCACAGATTGCTTCTACATTGAGTTTTGCTATATTTTAGACAATTTTATTTAACAGTGTACTTTTGTAAGAAAAGAGCCTCAGCCACTTCACTACTGAGTTTCCCTTGAGGTTATGCTAATAAAACATAATAGACCCAAGCAAAACAATAGGTTTTTTCCTATTTGGAGTAAACACATATAAAACTTCTTGGTGAGTATTTGTGCTATTTTGGTAGCTGGAGGGACTAACAAGCATCAGTTTCCATTGTGCTTGGAGCTGTAAAACCAATACATGAAAAGAGTTATTTATCCTGTTAAAAGTAGTTACCAGACATTATCTCTTAGGAAAGTTTCAAATTCAAACACGTATTTGGAATGAAACAATTCTATGGTCAACGGTGTCTTGGTGTTGGCCTGTGTTTCTGCCTTTTTTTTCACTGAAAGCTAAAAAGAAAATTTTACAAGTAAAGAAAAGAATCTGGATAAAAAGTTAAATTCAAAAGGAACAGTGGTCTATGCTCATGTCCCTCCCAAGAGTGATGCACCAAGGGTCAAGTCAGCAGCTGAGGTGTACATTCCCAAATGTGAAATGCTGTACTGCACTGGTAGTATCCCAACTTGCCTTGACTAGATATGCCACAATAAAACCTCAGTCTACCATCAATCTTTGCAGATGCATGTTAAACAGACACAGGAGATACAATGGAACTCACTGTAAAAAACGAGAGCTTTGTTGAATACAAACAAAAGAGAAAAATCATCAACACTATTTCTGCTCTTTGTGGTTAAGCATCTAACAACCATGAGAAAAATGCTTTCAGAAATATGAGAGAAAATGCTTTTGACACTCAAGCTCACCTGAACAAGCAAGCATTCTCTGTTTTAGGACAAACACCCATAAAGTATTAGTAGATTATCTTTTGAATCAAAAACAAACAAAATCATACTTGTCACTAAGGACAAGTCCAGATCATGTTGATTTTTGCATTAGTCCTGCTACAGCAAGTTTCTGCATGTTTTCCTATGCTCCCTCCCTAGGAAAATCAGGCCTGCTAGGACAACAGCCAACATGCAGCTAATTAGATAAATAGTTAAAGCTACCAACCACCTGCTTCCAGCACTCAAAGCATTAACCTCTTCTGCTCAATTCATATGTCTGAGATGGTAAAACAAAACATCTGGTAAGATAGGGGGACACATAATATGTGTAACACTGATTCTGTAAAGCTCATATAACCCATCCAAAAGACAGCTAAAACTTCGTGTTACTGAATCACTCTTCCATCATTCTACTGTATTTCATATCTTCTGGTCTACTAGTTAAAAGCTCAAAAGAACAAGGGGAAAAAGGAAATCAAACAAACCCAATAAAACATTCTGTTCTTTTTCACCTCTTATGACTGTACTTTTTGTATGCAGGCAAACCAAACCAAGCAGAGCTCTATCCNCATTTCAATGGGCATCAACTAATACTACATCCTGTCTCAGTAATGCTATTGCTTATTTGAGGCAAATCTAAAATCTCTTAGTATCTCCTGCACTTTTCAGTGCTGGAGTAAGTAATTTGGTTATCTCTCAGTAAGAGAAGGAAACAAGAAATTCCCCAACAGATGGGAGGCGAATGTCTCATGGCAGAAGCAGCAAGAATTCCAACTGCACATCCCCAAATTAATTGCAACACAAAGTTCAGCTTCAGTAGTCCACTACTGGGCACAGTCTGCTTGGGTAAGTCATAAATATTATTCCAAGGACAAGAAAATATACACAGCCTACTGTTTGAAGTAATAAAAAACCACACTAGATGGTATCAGACTGCTGCTGTGTCCAGCAGTTGTCTGCTATCTCACCACTGTTTGAATCACAAGCTCCTCAGGAACTGTCACCAAGCTCTTTGCTTTGGCAAACTCCATAGGGGCATTTTCCACCTGAAGGCATGCTGACTTACAAACTGTTAATATTCTGATTCCATTCCTTAAATTCATGTACACAGTGGTGGATTTGTTTTTGGTTTTGTTTTTTGGGGTTTTTTTGCACACCACAACCCAAACTAGACTTTTAAAGTCTTTATTTAGTAGCCTGTTTTTTGAACAGTGAACAGAAACCCTCCAATCCACTAAGGACAAACTAGAGGTTAAAGTGCTAATCTGAAGTGTGAGTTAAATCAAGGAAGGAACTTAGTCAGGAGAAATCATTGTCCCTATCCTGTTAAAAGAGGCAAGACATTTCAAACAGATTTCAACATGGTTTTTATGCACATGCCTATAACAGGAAACCAAGCATAGTTTTGCTCAAATGTCTCCAATCCCTCAAAAAGCCTCTTCTTTAAAGCCCTTGATTAAGCAACAAAACAAACCTGAAACTTCTGGCCCAAAATAATGCCTCCATCTTCCTGACAGTTTCTACTGTATCTGTCCCTGGTCTGGGTAAAGAGGGGTTCACCAGCACTAAGAGCCCAAGAGAACACCCCATTCCCAAGGCAAGCATACAGTAGAACAACATGAGAAACACTAGGAAAGCCCAATACTTACATTTGCTAATTTTATTAACTCTGTCTGGAGAGGTTTCCTAAAATTAGGCATTTTGACTAAGACCAGGAGAGGAGGGGGAGAACTCTTTTGGTTTTTAAGTAAAGCTAACATCATCAATGCTGTTTGAAGAGAATTAGATATCCTTTTCAGCATTGCTCACTTTCTTAAAACAGGTTTCAGATGGTTCTACACACCTGCAAGTTCTTGTTCTAAAATGCTGAAAAAAGACCAAGGGACAGGACCCAAGGCAATGGCATGAAGCTGTGTCAGGAGAGGGTAG
>VZUA01006879.1:0-16339 GCA_013401035.1 Horornis vulcanius
AGGAAAAGGTTCTTCACCCCGAGGGTGGTTAGCCACTGGAATAGACTCCCCAAGGAACTGACCATACCACCAACCCTCATAGAGTTCAAGAAGTATTCCAAAGACACCCTAAGGAACAGTGTGATCCTTTGGGTTTGTAAAATGTGCAAGGTCAGGATGATCCTTGTGGGTCCATTCCAACTCTATTTCCATGATTCTACGAAAATAATTTAAAAATTGAAAGCAATGTATTATATTAAAATTTGTAACATTTGTAACATACCAATGAAGCAGTTTGTAACATACCAAAGAAGATGCAATGTTAAACTGACTCACACCTGCCTTCTGACTTTCGGTCTTGCTGGGGAGGTTTTTGTTGGGTAATCATGGTTGACACGTGTCCTTGTAGCTTGATGTCTGGTTTTCAAATACCTAATGGTATTACCAGTGAAATTTCTCTACTCCTTAAAAGGAGTACAAAGAGTAATTTGCCTCCACATCATCAAACCCACAAATTGTGGGGGTTGGGGGAAGTACTTCCTTATTTCAGATGCAGGAAACAGAAATACAAAACAGTCTCACAAAAAGACTGAAGAAATCAGAAAACCCTAACTTAAGGCACACTAGGCCAAACAAACAATTCCAACACCAAAACCATCTTTAATTATCATTTTACTAATTTCTCTACCTGCTTTCCAAACCTCATATTTGTATAATTATCTTTCAGACAGGCAAGACTTCCTTCTCCACAAAGGGCATTTCTTTTGTTCTTGTACCCTACACCATAAACGTAATCTGTTGTGTTCTGCAGTTAAAAATACTCAAAAGTAAAGAGGGATGTATCACAGTTTCAAGGATACTGCACTGATGCTTCCTATTAGTTGATATTTTATTTACTAAGGCAAGAGGATAACATGGCACACCAATTTTCATTTCACCTCCCATCTTTTCAAAAGATATTCTTCCAAACAAGACAAAGTATTTAAATTGAATGACTGACTTTCCACAACCTCAACATCAAAAGGATAAAGTTATAAAAAAATAACTGTCAAGAATTAAGTAATTTACAGTAGGCAAATACTCATTGCACAAGTTTAAGAATTAACTCGAGACTATAAATTGTCAGGTCTGGCATTACTGACAAAATCATTTTTTGTCAACTGCCCCATTAGTTGCTTCTCTTTTTCATACCAGAACATGATTACTGGTTTTACTTCTACTGTGAAAGTGAAACAAATTATCTGAAGACAGAAGAACATAAAATCGTGACAGACACCACCCTTCTTTAAAAATTAGGCGAGTCTTGTATTTTGCAGAGATGAGGACACGGGTATCTTGCCCAACTTAATCAGGTGCTCTTACAGGTAACACTGCTTCCACGTTCTTCTGGATGTAAGAAGGAAGCTTAACAAATAAATCAGGCCATTTCTGTGAGCTGCACTTCATTATACCTGAAATACATTTGTTTATCACGATGAAATTCAAGGGAAGCAAGATCTGCAGAGAATTACCTAATCTTAAGCATAAGCTTTAGCTCTAAGTTGTACGTTAATTGGTAAAGATTGTGTCTTTTTCCATTGTTATGAAAGAGGTTATATTGACTCCAACTCCTCTGAAAAGAACCTTATTTTGTAAAAACTTCATATTTTTAAAGTAATTCTTCAAAAACTCATGACCCTATTTCTTTTTATTCCCACTTTTGCTAACCCATCATCTCAGAAGACTTGCTCTTAAATTACATGTAAGGGCCTATAAAAGGAATTATCAGTCAGAAGAAAGCTTAGGATTTCAACTTGTTTCTACAATACACCTTTGCAGAACACTGTTATTTCCTCCCACAAAATATGAGTAACACAGCAGCACTGTAAGGAAAGTTTTTTGATGTTGAACCATACAAGAAAGAAAGCGAAAGACGTCCTGCTTTGGTAGAGTTAGTCAACCTCTCACAAGCCAGATTCTAATGAAAACCTTCAGCTGCCTATTCTGGTTGAATCTTACACTGAAAAATTAGGCTTCTACTTACAGGGCATCAGAAACTTTGAAAGAAACGTCTCAACCTGCAAATAAATGTTCTTGATCAATCTTTTCTTTTATTCCTGACCATAACTATGAGTCTGTCAAACTGCAATGAAATAGGGTATATAAGAAGAAAAAGAAATACCTTTTTCTCTCCCCTAGAATTTATGGTTCTCAGACCCTTTTTTCCCATGAACTTACCAAGAACTATGACTATTCTTTATATGAAGGTGAAGTAAATCTGACTCCTTTCTTTGCCAGGAGCTCAAAGAAGAGATGACCACAGAAAAGAACAATGCAGCCATCCCAACTATTCCCTGATGCCAGCCAAAATCAACTGTACAGACGGTAGAAAATCACAGAGGAGTTATCTACAGTCACTGCAGTCCCAGACCCAAAGCAGCTCCTGTATCACCAGCATCTAACACTCCAATTTTACCTCTAAATGGTATCTAAACACCAAGTCCAAACTACTAATGATAATAGTGTTATGCATTCACTGCATTCAGAAGGACAAAAGCTTTCTTATCCAAGTGGGAAGGCATGTGAGGACAGAAAAGAAACAAAAAGAAAACACTTCAAAGACTCCTCTGACCTTACACACACCAAGAATTAGAGCAAGAAAGACTTTTAGTCCTTTCCTTACTCTGATCCAATCTGCCATGCAGTATCAATGAATAGCTCTGAGCTTGCATGTTACATGATACAAGACTTTCTCTGTATTACAACTTTGTTCTTTAGACAAACAACCCATAATTCTCCTAAATATGATTTTCCTAACAAGAGTCTTCATAGCCTGATTTGGAATCACATTGTGACTAGCTCTGATGATTTCTCTGACCACCTGATTTTGCAAGTCAAAACTATCTCCAAACACTTTAAGGTCATGCCACTTCCAAAAACCATATGCACAAACCAGTTTGTGGAGTATGAAAAAGGCTAAAAATAGCCATGGGCATTTTAGCAAAAGACAGAAGACAAAAGGTCTTCCAGGAATCCTGATTTATTCACTACAGAGCTCTTTAATTACATGTCTAATTATAAATTCAGTGTATTGAAAAAAAAGCCCAAAACAACCAACCAACCAACCAACCCAATGCTCAAACAAAATGCAACCCAGTAAAATACACAATTGCATCAATAGTTCAGCTTTCACTCACAGGTCTTCATGGGTGTATTTTATTTACATGACCATCTTTGCTCCACAAATGTTGGCAACAACAGTCCCTCTTTCAAAAGCCATGGTGATTGTTGCCAGTACTAGCAAAGCAAAAACTTCAATTCCTATTGAGTCTACCACTTGGCTGGCAACACTTTTGGCCTTAAATTTCCACAAAAGAGGATATATAGCATGTAACAGCAGGTTTGAATGGTCCCAAAATCACCAAAAATTGTATCATTGTTATGCTGGCAATTGTTTGTTTAATTGCCAGTGAACTAGCAGTTTACTAGTAAATTACTAGTAGTAAATTATTTGAAGGAGGAGGACAGCTACCCACAGAAGATGCCTTAGAGCAATAAACAAACCATCACTGAAGCAGCAGAACCACCTTCCTTCTCTGACAGGGGAGAATAAATTCTCTCAGCTCAATATTGACAGGATTCTTTGCATGCCTACAATCAAAGCTACTTTCTAAGAAGAGATTAGTATAAAAACACATTTATATAATCAGATTTTATAACAAAAAAGGGAATTCTATGATTCCACCTTTAATACTGACAGCAGTGCAGAGTATCAACACAAAGTTGTGAGACATCAGTATTATCTCTATTTTCAACCACAGCTTCTTGTCCTGCCCAGTATTATTTGCACAGCCTAGTATCTGCAAAAAGCACAAGCCAAGTAAAACTAGTGTCCACTCACTGATTGTCCTACCCTCACCTCACTCCTCCCTGAAGAATCTTTCCCATCCACCATTACTTGGTTACCCCCGGCTGAAGAGGTTTCCTCCTCTCTTAAGTACTGAACAGAGTCACTGCACACTGGTAGCCAAACGAGCTCCCAGATCTAAATGGTGGAATTAACATGCTGGACTGTCATTCATACTCTAGAAGATGGTGCTTGTTGAACTGGCACCTTACACTTCAGCTTGTCTGAAGCCAAAGTTCGAAGCTGAAGTCTCTCCCCTGGAGACTGCCTGAAAACTCCACAGGCAGTCTCTCCCCTCTTCACCAGTCTCTCAGGGACAGGTTCCTGTCACATCAGTATCAAAAAGTCTTTCACATTTCCAGGCCAATAGCAGCAAGTCCCATCCAGCATCCCTCACTGCCTGACAGGAGGAAAACTATCTGTGTACACAGACACAGAAAACAAAAGGCTACATAATCATAAAAAAATGAAGTGGCACTTGTGGAGTGCAAACCAGCTATCACAGCAAGGCATTACTCTCTTTTTAGTTCCAAAAGAAAAATCCTACATCTGCTTCAACCACAGCCACAAATTAAATAGGAGCTTATGAATTCACAGTAACTGACCCCTCAGATACAAATCTTTACACTTAAAATATCCAAATCTACAAATGTCCCCAAGCAGAAAGCTCCTCTGGTTTTCTGTGGCAGATACCTTTCAAAAATTCTTTGTGCTAGAAATAGATTTACTGAACAAGAAAGTCAGAACTCTGAAAATGAATGCCAAATGAGTACTGATGATGTTTCTATTTAATTTTGATGAATTTTATTTTCCACTGTGTGAAGCATCAACAGAGGAAGTATTCTTCTGAGAAGTGGAAAATTACAGGTTGCCCAGAGAAGTTGTAGAGTGGTCAAAAACCTTCCTGGGCAACCTGGTCTAGGCCACTCTATCCGAGCAGGGGGATGAGGGTCCCCCAGAGATACCTTCCAGCCTCAATCATTCTGTGAAAAAAACATCATTTGTACTCAACATACTACTTTCCCACAATACATGGTAATAAAAATTAAAAAGGCAGACTTCCAAATCCTCATCCAAAGTAACTGATTTAGACGAAAGAAACAAAAGGTCAAACAGTAGCTAGTTGGAGATGAATGCCCGAACCATTGTTCCTTCACACTTTCCCACTGGAAATAACCATTATGGCTATAATACAAGTTTCACTAACCATCTGCTGAAAAATGTAACATCTCCAACCACAAAACAGGAAAAAATTTCCTAGCTGAAATCTCCAGATGTCAAGAGAACCTTCTGGCTTCCTCTTCTTCAAAAAGCACATTCCAGATGACATATTTAGTTTTGTGTAGTCAGGGGGTTTTTTTGCCATTATTTATTTGCTAAAAATTGAGCTCAGCCTCCACAGAAACAGTATTTTCACAGCAGTGACTACACAGGAAAACAGCCATCTTCTAATACTGCATTTTCTATGTAGATACCTCACATCAAGTTTTTCTCTGAATATATTCATATCTTAACATTTAATACATCTGAATATACTGCAGTACTGCGTACTATGTGGCTTTTAAGAGAAATATAGAGACGCAATTAGTCAACATTTACATTACTATTAGAATTCAAGGATTTTTTTCGTAAGTGAATATTATGACTCATGAAGATCTGTAAGAAAAAACAAGGACACGTTCCACTTGTTTCCAGTTCAATTATAAGNCTTTTAGGTAGTTCCAATCTAGAGTCCAAAAGAAAACTTTAGTGTGTGCAGTGTTTCCTACAGAGGTTTCCAAGCATTAGGTCTTTGCATCATCTCAGACCATGCAACTGACAAAAAACAAGAAAACCTTCACATATTTCTGAGATCTACAAAAGAGACAGAAAAAATGAATGCATATAAGAAACTTAGAGAAGCTAAAATAAAGAAATCTGCAGTTGGATTTCAATTAGGATTGACTAATAAAGAGACCTAACATACTGTCCCCATGACAGTTTTTATTGTATAAATATTGACAGGGAGTGGCAACCTTTCAGCTAGTGAAAGCCAATCCTTTACAAGATTTTGAGAATCAGAATAGACTTTGACCCATGCTCTAGTCAGAAGCTGGTGCTGATCCGGTGCCGGTTCTCCCCTTAGCAGGATGGGCAGCCAAGCCAGGCATGCAGCTCCTGCTTGTCCAGACAGTCTCCAGACAGCTGTAACTGAAGATGCACCACAGCACCTTACACCCTGCTGATGCTGAGCACACTACAGAGACATTTCTACCCTGCTGACTGGAGACTTCAGCACAGGCAATCCAAACATCTCAGCACACCAAAACAACATGGACAAGAGAAGCTCCAAACTACTTTTCTTCTTCTTGATGATCCTCTTTCAGCACTTGTTCAATCACTGTTCCCAGAATCATTTAGGTTGGAAAAGACCTATAAGATCATTGATTCCAACCATTTCCCCAGCACTGCCAAGAACAATCACTAAACCATGTCCCCATGTCCACATCTACACATCCCTTCCAGGGATGGGGACTCCATCACTGCCCTGGGCAGCCTGTTCCAATGCCAATGTTCCAGTGCCACAGTTTTCCTGGTGCACATGGCTCCCTGCTCCTCCTGTTTGCTGTACATGCTGTGTGCCTTGGTATTAATTTGAGTGTTAATTTCAGCAGATTGCTGAGGAAGCCAAAAGATGGTGTTGTTTGCATCTGCTTTAACTGAGCTATAACTGGGTGTTGCCTACACAGTGCCTACAGTTTTACCAATATTGTCTCATCATCCTTCTGGCTTTATTGCTGCTGGAATGACTAAACAAATAAAGGCAAAGACAAAAGTTTTCAACCATTCTCCAATTTTGCCCTCAGAGAAATAAGTTAAGTTTTTCAGTATTTGCATTTGGAACTGCAACTTCTTGTCGACAAAGGAGTTTTGATAAATAAAATCAAGCAACATCCACCAAAAAAAGATTTTAATTACATGGCTTGGGACCTCTTAAATTCAAGATAAACATCCTGTATCAAGAAACATCTCAGTGTTCTTTGGTAAGAGAACTTAAAAGCTTTTTATTTTTATATAGTACTAAAGTATAACCTAGGGAATTCTGCTAACAGCAACTGTGAGGCTCACAGGGCTTCTCAGCATTTATTAAGTTCTCTGTGAGTGGATCCTGAAGCTATCACTGTTCTCAAAGTCAAAGATTTACAGACCAACAGGTTGATTTTCAATTTGACCAACAAACAAATTCCAGGTGTTTCCCTCTTCCTTCCCTCAAGCAACAAAAAAACCCACTCTATAGTTGCCAGGGAAAAGCACATTGTTTACAAATATTTTTACTTTGTAAGAGCATTTATAGCTTAGTTGGGTGTTTTATTCCTCTTGTTGAAACGTGTCTTAACATCAACTTCCTATTATCGTGCCTCATTAAAACTTTTAATAAGAAAAATAAATAATTACATTCCTACACAGCTTCTAGTTTTATAAGCAGAAGAATTGCCTTAGTTAACTATTAATTCCTCTATAAAACCTACCATACCATGAAACAAATGCTAACATTTTGACAGTTCCACATCTCCACTGTTAAATTTCTAAAGGCTAACATAATACTAAAAAAATTCTTAAGAGATGCAACCTGAAATAAAAATCCATCAAGTTACTGTATTCTCAAAGCCAACTTAGAGTTGCATTTTACCTTCGTCTAACATATCAAGATACATACTTTATCATTAACATCAATCTTTATATTTCATAATCTGTAGTGATCAGAAGTTAATTTAACATTAATGTTAAATAGCATTACTAATAATATTAACATTAATAATTAACATTAATTATTTTTGCTTATAAATAAGCTTATACAGTAACTTGAAGACATGGGATCGTATTTCTAGGTCAGCCAGAAGTCTTATTTGTATCTAACTACCAAATCACAGAATGGTCTGGCTAGAAGGGACTTTAAGGATCATCTTACCAACCATCTGTACCAACCCCCTGCCATGGGCAGGGACACCTTCCTGTAGACCAAGCCACTCAAAGCCCCATCCAATCCAGCCTTGAAACTTCCATGGATGTGTATCCACAACTTCTCTAGGTAAGCTGTTCCAGTGCCTCACCACCCTCCCAGTAAAAAAACTCCTTCCTCATGTCCAATCTAAATCTACACTCATTTCAATTCAAAGCCTTGCCCTGACACTAACAGCCCCTGCCAAAAAGGTCATTCTCTGACAAATGAGCCAGAAATCCAGGTAAAACCTCCAAGTCCTTCTCCACAGGGCTGCTCTCAACCCATTCAACACCCAGTCTGTAGTGATACTGGTGATTGCCCCAACACAACTGCAGACCTTCCACTTGGATCTGAAGAATGGTAGAAACATGTCCAAGGAGATTTTGTCAGTCACAACACTTTCCCTAACTTTGAACTATCTTCAGACAACTTACAGAATTCTGAAGCTGACAAACAGCAAATGTTCATGAAGTTCTGCTTCTTGAATATATATACATATATATATATATATACACAAGAAGCTTCATTAGCAATCAAGGAAGCTTGTCAGATACCAGTTTTTTCTAGCATTTAAACACTCAGACTTTAAGAGCAGAGTTAGTGTGGTTTCAGTCAATGTGACTTTAACAGCTATTCTGATAGAGACCTCTAAAGTAATTTCAGTTACTTACTTCTTATTTACTGCTTTTTAAAAAAATTATTATCCAAGTCCCTAATCACAAAGTCTTCAGAAGTGCTTTCTAACACATTTAACAGAAGAGAAATATGTCTAGTAAGAGATACATATAGAACTCCAAATCCCAAAGATGAGGAGATCATCTTGCCATTTCCTAGGCAAGACAGATGAACATGAATTAATCTAGCTGATGAAACAAGCCTAGGAAAAACAGGTGAATCAAGCTCTGTAGCTATGTATTTTTGGTGCAACAAAAAATAGAAATCTCTTCAATGTAGATAAAATATGTTTGTGATATGCAGTGCTTACTGCTGTCAGTGAATATGAAGACAAACTGCTCAACAAATGAAATAGTTGACATCTTTGAAGATTAAGACCACCAAAAGTGAGAAGTTTTTAAAATCAACTACAGAAGTAATTGAATAAGTACCTGAATAACTATAACATTGTTTTATATATATAGAGAGAGAGACAGAGAGAATATATATAATAACTCAAGTGCCTGTATAAGCCATGAAAACACTCTTCATGAGTTCTTACCTGAACAGGGAGAGCACCAAAAAACATTTTCATGAGACGTTACTAATTATTTTAGAATCAGAGGCACAGGCAATTTCAGGTCAAAATATCCCACATCTACACACTTATGCACCCCTTACCTCTCCACTCTCCAAAAACTGGAAGCCCATAAACCCCAAGAATTTACTAAAACACAAGTTCATTCCAAAAACTGTTGCAGAACAGTGCTCACTGAATACTGCTTTTCAGTGTTTAAGCTGATGAGACACTTAGCTCAAGTTAATAGTTAGTCACTTACACTGCCTTTGGGTCTACTCAACACCCCAAAGGAATTCAACAGGATCTGACCGCTGCACACCCCACAATGTGACCACCTCTCAACACAGCCTCCACAGTGTTATTATATATTTTGGGAACTGCAGAACTTCCAGTACCAAATATTTTGAGAAAATGCACTACATGATGCTGTGATACATTGTCTACACTTAACTCAGGTTGAGCCTTCTCATGCCTCATCAAAAAAAAAACCCAGTTTATCAATGATTTCCCTGCCTAGTGCTAAATCAAGTGCATGGAAGCCCCAAAGAAACAAACTTAGTTGCAACTTCAATTCATTTTCTTACTCTGTTTTTTATTACAGTAGCATTTGAGAAAATAGGAAAAATAAACACCTCTCCCTCGTGCACTTTGGCTTTATGAATTTCCTTCCTGCAGCATGTAAACTGAAGTTACAAGGCCCTCAGTGTGCCTTTTCCGCCTGCTCTGTTGTCAGCACTCTTCTCCCACACCTTCCTGAAACGGTAACACATCTTCCTTTGTATCAGGACCCACCCCCATCTTCTTTTCTTAGAGTTCTCATACTACTTGACATATAAATTTAGAATCTTTCCAGCATACATAGCTTATGACATTTACAAAACCCAAAATGGCTACAAAGCTGATTTGAGGGTTATTCCACGACTTGCCTGGTAATCTACAGATGGTACAAACTGATGGGGAAGAAAAATAATAACAGAAGAAAAGTGAAGCAAAGTTAGAGGATAAAACCATCCTAAGAGAAGCCAAGAGCATTGTTGAGACTTTTAATCATACAGCCAAAAAAAATGTTTCCTGAACCTAAATGAACCCTAGCATTTTAAACCTACACATATAGCATATCAGATGCTGAAGTGTCTGTGTATCAGCTATTCATGTATTTCCACGCAGATAAGCACAGTTAGCTATCACCTTTGCTTAGGAAAAGTCAAAGTAGTTATAAGGAACATCAATCCACAACCTCAATCAAAGGTATAAAATAATTTAGATTGTTAAAATTTTATTAGAAAGAATTTCTGTATGTAGTCTGATCAGAAAAATATGATTTTACTTCATTTTTAAGTGTACCACACCTAAACTCTGTCAAATTTCCCTCTTTAACTGAGACTTGCAGGGAGGGGAATGGGGAGTTAATTTCAGAAGGTATTTAAATGCAGATCAATTATACCTACATATAAGCATTTCTTCCTTAAAAGCATATCCATAGATTTTAATGGATTTGATATATAAGTAGCACTTTGAGCCAAGAATTATGTTTGTAGTGTGAATCATCACATTAAGAACGGGTGTAAAATATTTAAGCTGTTTAGAAAATGTTAAGATACTTAAATTCTTCTACAGAAAAGACCCCAAGAATGGAGTGAAACAAAGTGTAAGTCCAGCCAACAGGAAGACTGATATATTGACTAAACACATACGAAGTTATCTTACCAAGTGATTTCCTCAGAAGCAGCATTTTCTTTTAAATTGGTAATAGTTTAAAAGAAATTTCCAAAAAAATTGTCACTTCAAAGGACCTTAAAATCTGTGATGCAAGCACAAGTTCTAAAACTTCCAACAAGCATGACAGGAAGCATCCCAGCAAGTTCATTCCCAAACTGACTACAGCTTAGCTCCTAATCACAATTAAGATAACTGAAATGGGGCAAATCCTTAAACTGATTATAAGATTAAGGAATACGGTTAAAGATACTACCAACTGCATGTCTGATACCTGCCAATTCCTTCCTATCACTGTAGGAAGGACCCCATAGAAAGACCAGCACTTATGCACATCCTAGCAAACTGAGCCATGGTTAATGTAAACTCTTAGCTGACTCTATACTCTTGACACCTATCTACAGAACTGGCTGTAAAAACGTCTGATTAGTCTCAAGGTACCAAAATTGACACACTATATCCTAAGAACCTGAGGTCTCCTCATTAGCTGTGGTTCTAAGATGACAGATAGGTACAGCAGATCAAGAGAAGCAAGTTAACTAGAAGATGCAGTGCTGTTTTCCTTTGTGACAGCAGCATCCACAATGCTCGGCTTTCATCTAGGGATGAATGTAGGTTTGACCTGCCAACACTTCAGAAGCTCATAAACCTGAAATAAGCTAAACAGAATAAACAATATTATGAACTTGTACAGATTCTTGCATTATTCTTTTAATCTCTCCATTGCCTTATGCTCAAGCAAGCTTTCTGCCAAGAATCATGCACAGAAAATGAAGAATGACTATTAAGAGCTATCTCCACCCCCACACCTCCCTTCCCTTCCAACCCCAAATGTCAGAGTTCATACGAGGAACAAATTCATTTGTTCCTCTCTCTGACAACAGAAAGCCAAGGAAAAAAAACACACTAAAGAACTTCCATCACTCGCTCCAAAGAAAATAAGCCCTCTACTTCAGTGTGAAAGCACAAATTACACTTTGGTACTATTTAAGGACATCTCTAGGCATATCTAAGGACCCAGATGCATCCCAAACAAATTGGTTGGATTTGGCATGCAGTTTACTGAGGTACTAAGTGAACTAAATAAGAACTAAAAGATCATCCAATTCTGTCAATCAGCTACCAAATGACGTTGGTTGATTTTATATCAGGAAGTGTTAAGGTTTGCTTTCCTATAATGCAGTTATAACACTGACAGCAGTGGTGAGATCCAGGTGCAAACAACAAGCGAGCAGCCCTCTACCCCAGGTCTAGCACAATCATCAGTTTAAAATGCAATTAAACCCCTGCCCCTACCTGTAAGGGCTTATTAATCGTGTTCTATGCGACTGTCAGCGCTGCAGTGCTTAACCACAGCATAAGAGGACCTCCGTCTTTAAAAAAGTTGCTGGAGACAGAACTGGCATCAAAGCTATTTGAAGTCGTGCGCTCACTCACACAGAGGAGCGGCACTCACGAATTCCGCCTTTGTGGAAAGGCTCCGCCGCGCCTGTGACAGCCGGCGAGGCACAGAGCCGTGCGCGGAGCGAGAGATGACAAGTGCGAGGCAGGGCTGGGCATGAGCCGCTCTCCCGGCACATTCACGCACCCTCAGCCCAACGCCGAGTAAACAAAACACCAGTGCGGAGCTGAGCAGGGCGGTGACTCAGCCAGGAGTGCGAGATTCGGTCCCACAGGGTAAGGAATTCGGGGAGACGTGACCGGGGGCCCATCGGCGCTCCCTACTCACCAGCAAACAGTCCACGTTCACTTCGGATTTGGGGTCCTTCAAAGTCACGTCGATTTTCTCAAACCGAGACTCAAAACTTTCTCCCGTCGACATGTTTCCGGAGATAAAAAGTTTCCCTTATTCCCGAGCAAAGTAAGGATAAAAAAAAAATGAAAAAGTAAAAACAAACAAACAAAAAAAAACAGGAACAGGCGAGCACAAAAGAGAAGCTACAGCCTGTACCAGGCTGAGGAAGCGCCTCCTGCGAGATCCCTTCAATCACAGAAGTCTCTGGAGCAAGTCCCCGTCACCGGGGCAGAGAATCCAAGGGGGGCCCGCAGCAAGCGGGGGACGAGGCTGCTTCTTCCCCCGCTTCTCCAGGCACGCACGCAGCTTCCCGGGATGCTCACAGCTCCGCAGCAGCAGGTTTCCTCTCCCTCCCTCCTCTGCTCGGGCCCCACCATCTGAGCATTCCCATTTTCCCAGCCGGGGAAGCCGTCCTGGGATCCAGCGTAGCGGTCCCTCCTCCTGGCCCTGCCGCTGCAGCGCCGGCGGGTCGGTGCCAGGTTCCGGAGCACGGCTTTCTTTCCGGTGAACCAGAAGAAACAACAGAAGAGGGGGAAAAAAAAACCAACCCAACCAAAAAAAAAAAAAAAAAACCAAACCAAACAAAACAAACAAACAAACAAAAAAACCCAAACAAAAACACGCACGCACACACACACAAAAAAAAAAAGACTTAAAAAAAAAAAAAAAGGAAAGAAAATAGACAAAAGCCTGCAGGCACACCAAACAGGCAAAAAAGGATGGAAAAATAAAACTATGGGGAATCTTCTCGACGGCGTGTCTCAGCGCCGTGGGGTCGGTCCGTCCGTGGGCAAGGGGCAGGCAAGCGAGGAAGGCACCGGGCGAGTGTCCCCGAGGGCGGCGGACAAGTCAGCTCACCAGCGGAACGGCCGCAGCAGCATCTTTCTTCCTCTCTCCTCCTCCTCCTCGCTGCCTCCGGCAGCTGCCAACGCCGGTTCAGCCCGCCCCTCTCGGCTCCTCCGCCTCACGGACGGGAGGGCAGCCCGGAACGCCTCAGGACCGACCCGAGGTTGCGGCGAGGGGAGGAGGGAGGGAGGCGGCTTAAGGGGAGGGGAGAGCGTGAGGTCCGGCGGCTGCAAGAGAACCTGCAAGAGCCACCAACATGTCCGCCTTCCTGTTTGAACAGTGGGGATGGGGCGCGGGGCGCATGCGCGGGGGGAACGGCTCCGGTACGGGCGGGGCCGGGACGGGACGGCAGCAGGACGTGCGCGCGCGGAGACGGAGGCGGAGCGTGCGCCTGGGAAGGAATCACAGTCACAGAGTCTGTTAGATTGTAGATTGGAAAAGATGTCTGAGACCATCCACGTCAACCTGCCACCGAACACCACCGTGCCGACCAGACCAGGGCACTGAGTGCCACATCCAGTCTTTCCTTAAACACCTCCATGGACCGTGACTCCACCACCTTCCCGGGCAGTCTATCACAGTGTCTAGTCACCTTTTCTGTGAAGAAACTCTTCCTAATGTCCAATCTAAACCTCCCCTGGCGCAGCTTAAGGCTATGTCTTCTGATCCTGTCGCTTGTTGCCTGGGAGAAGAGGGCGATCCCCAGTTGGCTATAGCCTCCTTTCAGGTGGTAAGATCACCCCTGAGCCTCCTTTTCTCCAGGCTAAACACCCCTAGCCCCTTCAAGCCGCTCCTCACAGGACATGTGCTCCAGACCCAACACCAGCCTCGCTGCGCTGGTGAAGGAAAAAGCTGGTGAAGGAGAGCGGGCGGGAGGCAGCGCGTTCGGCTCGGCCTCAGCCCCGGCGCGGGCGGAGCGAGTGTGACAGCCCGGGATCCTTCTTCCGGGAGCCGCTGTCTGTGTGTGCCCGCCCCCGCCCGGCGGTTCCGGCGGCAATTGCGCGGAGCCCAGGGGCAGCGTCCTGCCGGGAAAAGCGCTCCAACACACGTGCAATGGGGGGATGTTGCCGCCGTGTGTCCGCCCCGGCTCCCCGGAGGCGCCTCAGCGCTGGTGGCTCCCACCGCCTTGGCACGGCGCGGGGGGACAGGTGGCAGCGAGGGTCGCCCCTGGAGCCGCTGTGGGCTCCGTCCTTGCGGTTCTTCAAAAGCCAGGCCCTGGGCAGGCGGCTGTGGCTGGTCCTTAGGCGATACCTCACTAGAGATATTCCAGAACCATATAGGTGCAATCCTGTGCCATGTGCTCTGGGATGATCCTACTTGCGCGAGGAGATTCGACCTGATTACCCACTGTAGTGCCTTTCCAACTTGACCCATTCTGTGATTCTGCAGTTCTGTACTGTCTGATCAGGGGGGCTGGAGAAGTTGCCTCCAGAGATCCATTTCAGTGGCAGCCACTCTGCCATCCTGTGTGTCCAGGGAAGAAGAGGCCAACTTCCACAGTGTCCAAAGTTCGAAGCATACTGGTTTATGTCCAGACAAGAGCCATGTGCAAGGTAGAACACCAAACACAGAAAGAATCGATACCAGCACTAAACATGTAACCTGTGCAGCCTGTGTTGGTGTTTCCAATTCAAACCTTACCCTCAGACCACAGCAGGGACATTTTCTTCAAATAAGGAAACAATCACAGAATCCCTTAGGTTGGAAAAGACCTCTGAGATAATCCAAGCCAACCTCTGATGGAACACCACCATGTCAATTAGAACATGCCACTAAGTGCTATGTCCACTCTTTTCTAGAACATCTCTAGGAACAGTGATTCCACCATCTCCCTGGGCAGTCCATTCCAGTATTTAGCAAGCCTTTCTATGAAGAAATTCCTCCTAATGTCCAACCTGACCGTCCTGGGCTCAGCTTGAGACTTGAGCAAAGTAATGATTTCAAATATTACTGGACAGAGGCCACTGTACTGGTTCAGTTCTTTGACTTCAGCTGCAGTTCCATAAATGGCAATGGCATTTTTACAGAGATCACTATAAATTGCATAGAGATTGTCAGAGATTAATCTCTGGTCACTGAATAGTTGCCAATAGCAAACCTGAATCAGTACTATGAGTTATTTTCCACGTCATGGTTAGGAAACAAATTCATAGCCAAGTGTTAAAGCATTTGAACTATTCAGTCTTGGATGTCAGTACTTGCTATCTTGCTTTATTCAGAAAAAAAAAGAAATAGCATTCTACGTTTTGATTTCTCTTATCCACAGCTGCCTGCATCTTTGTTTTTGTTTTCTGCTGAGAAGTAGGTACAGTTAAAGCAAAAATACAGGCTACAGCAACATTTCTTGCTGTCTTGTTTTGTGCTGGCTACTACCACAGCCCTTTGATTCTGAGGGTTTGGTTGCTCTTGGAAATGCAGATGTTCCATTTCAGCAACCACAGTCCAAAGAGAATATTTCCACAAGCTACAGGGTGTAGGCTTGGGATCATTTCGTATGTGATGCAGCAATTTCTAAAATACACAGAAAATGTTTCTTGCAGTCTTCATCTAAAGCAAGATGAAAATCATTATTAGAAATACAGAGCCTAATTTGCAATGCTCTTGGGCACCTGATTTAGGCATTAGGGATGATGCCAGGCCTCAACAGGGTGATTTGAGGCAGCTAGCTGGAAACAATGCAAAATTCATGAGCCTGTAATAGAGTACAGAAGAGGAAGCCTGAATCAGCAGCTCCGTGGGCAGGATCACCACTGTGATCAACAGGTGCCATTTATGTGTTTTATTCAATGTCTATGGAAAAACTTACTCTTGGAAATTCAAAACACCTTGCATCCTCTCCATCTCTCCCTGCAACAAAGCTACATAGGTCTTGCTCCCTCTTGCTCTTTGCATCTTTGCTTT
>VZUA01006879.1:26513-41565 GCA_013401035.1 Horornis vulcanius
TTTTTTTTTTTTTTTTTTTTTTTAAGAACAAATTATTCTGTAGGTCATTTAAACAAATTTCTATAATCTACACAAAATCTGAGTACTTTTAAAGGTGCCTTCCAACCCAAACACACACCTACACACACACACACTCACACACTTACACACAGAGGAATCCACCTCTGCTTAAGCTGGGCCTCTCCAGCAACTCTGTTGGCAGGAGCGTCTTCGAGGATGTGTGAATCACTGAGGTGTTCCCAATTTCTGCAGGCTGTTTTACCAGGTGCCAGGCAGCTTGCAAGGCTACAACCCCCAGCCGGAGGGACGATCATGGCCCTCTGCCGGGCTCTGCACAAGCAGGGGCCTGATTCTGCAGACAGATGAAGGAGGGAAAGACAGATGCTCTCCCGAAGGGAAAAAAAAGCATGATCTGGAGACACGTCCTGTACCACGACTGCACATGCCTACAGAAAATGCTCCACGTTACTCTCCTACAGCAGCTAGCTCTCCAGGACTTGCATTTCCTTTGATTTTCCTATGACCAAAACCAGGAAATAACAAATTGGGAATCAAACCCAGTACCAACCCCTGAAACCCTGCGCATTTAACAGAAACCAGCTGTTTTTCTGCAGCATTTTTACAGTAATCTATTAAGCTATTTTCAGACTGCTTGAATCAAGAATAGCAGTGAATGTCAAGTCCTTCTGTGCATGTCTGTACCCTTCATTTCTCTGTGAGATACATTTCCAGGCGAGTATCAGGCCTTGACAGCTATATCAAACATTCAGATCAGGAAATACTATGTCCAAGAGGTAGATAATTTCCCCCCCTGCTGTGGCCAGAAACACACAATATTCTACAACCCAGCTCCTCTGTTTCTTCCCATCACATATGCCAGTCACCACTGTTTTCCTTATTCTGTCTTTGTCCAGAGTTTTGACCTCTGATTGACTTTGAAGTTTACATATGAGGAAAAACAGTCAGGCAGCTGCTAAAACAAGCACGGAGAGATCAAACGGTTCTGAAAGAATTAAAAACAAACAACTTTTATCTTTTTCTTTTGTGTTTACCAATACATTAACAGAACCAGATAGATAGAGAGATACACAAAAGCGCATACATATATATTCAAATGGTAACGTTAAAAAATGACATTAAAAGAATATTGTTTAGATTAGTGCAGCCGAACATTGAAGGATAAGGAAATTAGGAAAATTAGGAAATACCAGATTAAGACTGCTATGCTAATTTCTTTCTGCCACTGGGTGTGATTATCCTGTGTTGTACAGAATGAGGCATGCATCCTGTGGGAAAGTCTAAAATCTGACTGTGTCATGGAAGGCTTTGTAAGAAAACATATGCACATGGGGAGGGACAAAAAAAAGATTGTGCAGAGAGCCTTAAATCTGCCATTTTCTAATGTATCAGGAACTGAACTGTAGCTTAAGTGGCACTATTTAATGACTGGAGCATAGGGAATTGGATGTTTTAGCTTGTTTTCAAGAAACAAAGAGAAAAAAAAAAGCCTAGCGAGGGGAAGTTCCCTGCAACATATATAGAGAAACACATTCTTGCCCTTTATTGAGTCATTGCAAACATTTAATTAATTGGATTTGGAGTGTCAGGCATAAGTAGGAGTTATTTGGTTCAGGCCCTGGAGCTGGAAGACCACTTAGCAGAAACCAAGTTTTGTTTCCTCTACCATACTAAACCTTTTTAAGCTTCCTCTCTATTAAACTGAGTCCAGAAATTTCATTCTGCTTTTGCTAGACAATTTCTCCTAGTGCTTCATGTCCTCCTACTGTTTCAGTGTCAGGAAGAACTCAGGTCTTTAAAACATTAACTATGCCCAATAACTATCCTGGCAGACTGCCTCGACCTTTCCTGGAGAAACCAACAAGAGGAAAGCAGTGGTGATTCCCAACAGTTTCCATCTCAATGACTCTCACACAGAAATTCACAGAGCACAGGAAAAATGTTGTCTCTGAGATGAATGACTTCGAATTTCAAAGGTCTGCCGACAGTAATAAAGATGTTAAACTTTCCAAAAGATGTCAAATTTCACAAAGACCTAAAAAAAATTTCTGCAGATCCCATATAAATATGAATGATAATCTAAACCAGAATGTTTTAATTGACAATAAAGTTCTATTTACTTCGTGAGAAGTTTCCTTTTTTTTTCTTTTTAAATAAGATTAATCTGGCCTGTATAATATGAACTCTGTAGTGCTCTGTAACTTGTGGCAGAGGCAAACCAGTCTGTGTGTTCTCCTGCCTCTTGATATTGCTAGTACATGTAAGATAATTTCCAGAGTCAGTTAATTCAAATCTGCTTTCTTAAATGTTTAAAAAGCATTTATATTATAGTATGAAATGCAAAGTTATAGGATGAAAATTCTACCAAATCATAAATCTCTGTGTCCTTTTTCCTTTCTGCCATAGATAAGCCATAGCCTCTTATACAGGCTATAATAGACTGCAAAAGGACCAGTTTGGATAAATGGAAATACATTTTCCTGTGTTGTTTTTTTTTTTTAATGCTGAATTTCACAGATTGTTAAGACAGTTTTTGTACAGAAAAGTAGCAGTATAAACAGAAGTAAAACTATCTTTTCAGTATTAGCTTCAGAGCTGAAGTAGTTTGTATATAGTTATCTTTTCCATCTATCCCTTGGGCATAAACACAGTGAAAGAATTCCTAAAGTGGGGAAGGAAATTGCGTTGGTCAAGATCAAATTGCAAGCATGCATAATTCGATGTACTGATGACTGTCCAAAAGATATCGCAGCAAGAGACTTGCCAAGATGTTAATTGTCCCAAGGACTGGAGTTTGATGCTTAACAAACAGTCTCAGTTTCGCTGTGGAATGAAAGTTATGACAGCTGCAAAGACTCCTTGTCTTAGTTGCATGCGCAGTAGTGAGTAGCATTGAGAGAAATCCTGAATTTAGATGAAAATGCCTTCTGCTTGCAAATAGTAGTTATTGGTAGGGTTACTAGAGAGAGAGGAAGTGTAAGTTCATATCTTCAGTATGTGGAGTCAGTACAAAACTCCAGGGTTGACTGGTGGGTTCAAATCAACTCAGATACTAGGGGAGCATGTAATTTTGTGTAGATCTTTCAACTTTTGAGAATGTCAGGTTGTGACGCACTACCATCACAAGAAAGATGCAGAGACTACAGCAGAGTCGGTGTGGGAAAGAGAGGAAGTTTAATTTTCACTTTCAGTTTATATAGATTTCCAGAAATGAGACCACATCGGAAGACTGAGGTTCAACCTCTTCAATTCCACTGGTCTGAGAAAGTGTCCATCAATTGTCCCTCCTAAAGAGAAGAGTGTTAACAATATAGACAGTTACAGAAACATTGCTTTGTTTACATGAAAATCTGTGAGAAACTGACTCAAAATATGTGAACTACAGAAGGCTTAGAAAGAATACCAAGAGAACAGGGCAACAAAGTTGTATCTTAGAGACAGTCCCACAGTGAAGACCTTATATAAAACAACTCAAACCTCTATTTACAGTCTGCATAGAAGTCTGCAGGTTGCAAATCTGACATATTGCAAGTTGGAAGATGTCATTTGTTACCTCTCATGTCCAGACATATGAGCCAACAAACGATCAGGCTACTTTGTTTACTGTGTTTTGAAGCAAAGAGGTCAGTCAACAGCCCATTAAAAAGACTTATGGTGAATAAAATATTTCTAAACACAGAAGAATCCCCTAATCTGACTTCTGTTAAGCAAGCCTGCTATTTATCATGCCAGTCCTGAGCAGTGTACATAATAAGAAGAAATACTTCTCCATTTAGGACAGAAGATTTTCTCATTTTGATAGCTAGGATTTCATCCCAGATATTAAGAAAACTCTGACTGCAGTAATTCTAGATCTGCTGGTCGTACAGGGAGTATTAGACTCATACCAGCCAAGTAATTGTCCAGTTGGAGAATGATATGGCCTTTCTCTCTGATATTTCCTCTTACCACCAGATGGAGAAGAATCCTTTGACACAAATGTTACTGTGTATGATTTGTTGTACCTGTTACTGTGGAAATTGCACACATGGTCTAGGATTTTGGTTTTGGCTGAAGCAGATTAAACTGCAGAGGGAATAATTGGAATTAACCAAGACCTATCACACATATGCTGGATTACTGAAGCATGTAGGTGATCAGCATTTACCATGGGCATCAGTAAAAAAAGTCAAGTCCTTTTTCTCCAATAATCCTGTGTTAATCTCAATATTCTTCTGAAAGAAAATGTGATAATTATGTTTATCCACAGCATATATCCATGATCGTTTCATTTTCCTCTCTGTGCAAACTACACAGAAGAAATGGTCCTGGGTGGAATACATGAATTACTTTATTTTCTGATGAAACTGGTACCTTTGCTATAGTATTCCTAGACAGAATTGTTGGAAACAAGTGTAAGGGCAAATATCAGTAAATAATGTTGAGAAAAATAATGATATCAAACCAGAACAATTACTGGACTGTAGTGACTGAAAGCTGAATCTTCATCAGGAATACATCTAGATACCCAAAAATAGTGTGTACTTCAGAGCTCTGTACATCCATATTGGTCATGAGAAGTAGCAGCCATATTACAGCAATTCCATAATCGCTACAGGTTCCTGAATTGCTTGTCTATCTGCAAGAGATGCTGTCCAGCAATCTCAGCTGATCAAACTGTTAAGCATTTTCTTCCAAAGCAAAAGAACTTGGCATCAGCCTGGAGCTCAACCTGGAGTAGGCAGGATGAGTTGTGAGCTGGGTAGAGCAGCTGTTGATCCTGTTTTTGTTTCGACTGCTGCTTGCAAGGAGTTATTTACCCTGCTACACTTCACAGGCTGGTCCAACTTGCCCTAAGGCTTTTCTTTCTTTCTGCAGCATTCAAAAGAGGTAGGTCTGTAAATTGTCTTCTCTGACTACTCTGAATCACATTAGCCTGCTCTTTTTTGTAAGCACACCCCATAGTGATAACAGAATGCAATATGGCAGGCAATGTTGCTGTGCCTGCTCTTCCCCATGTGCACGTACATTCCCATGTTCACCACCTCTTGGGGAGCTCACACCAGGGTGTAGCTTTACCCCCAGCACCAGAGCAGCTCTTGGGGCTCTCCTGCTGCAGGTGCAGGGAGGAAAACCCCACTCACCTGCCCTCTGGGGAATGCATAGCCTATGAAAAACCTAAACAGCAGGGAGGGAATCCTCAAAGAGAAGTATCACCTTGGACAGTTTTGTTTCTAACTGCCAGAGAAAATACTGACATTTATCTGTGGCACTGGTGCCAAGTTACATTTAGGCTTGCTCATGCTCAGGAACTTTTTGGCTGGGAGAGAGAAGTAAAAGAAAGCAGTTAGGCTACAAGACTCTTTGCTGCCTCTCATTTTGTCCCTCTGGCCTGCTTTTTCCTTACTCCGCAGCAGTTCTTGTGGGAGGGGAAAGAAGTGACTGTGGCAGAAAAGCACAACAGAAACTGGAAGCAGGAACCTGCATATCAGGGCATGGTGACCAGCAAATCTGCCAGGAGCTGGCGATAGTACCCAGGGCACAGTAACCTACAGTAACAGCTAGGAAAATTACTTTATGTGCTTCCAGGTTTGCTGGTCTGTTTGTGCTCTTACACCTTCCTGGGGAAAGTATGGAGTTGCTGTTTGGTGTCAGTGCTGCTGGGCACCTCAAAAGAGTTTCTCCATGCACTGAATACTTGCCTCTGGGAGGTTAAGAAATTTGGTTTGCATAAATAGTTAATATTTTATTACTATAACTTACCCAATCATAAATTTAATTTATTATTTATTTTATTATTATAATGTGTTATGTATTTTATGTAAATATATTTGCTTCTCTAACTCCAGTTTGGACTACTGGTTTTATTTTCCCAGGAAGGAAGAACCCTTGTTTTGGGAGAGTGTGTATTTACCCTCTGAGGGTAAAGGCTTGAAACCCAGGTTTCCCCTGCACTATATAAAGCGAGGAAAATGTCATTGGTGATTATTACCTTGGGCAAAACTGAGGATGAGCAACAAAATCTGAGGAACACAGTCTGAAAATGGGTGAATTTTTTTGTTTTCCATCCTGGTCTCCTCTTTGCTCTCTCTTACAGGAAGATGTTGGCCTGGATCAGTTTCTGTTTTTCTAAAGGGAGCTTGCCCCAGGACACTGGGGTAGCTGAGAACAACTGCTGAGCAAGGACATTCCCCACTTCAGTTTGAGCAAAATACTGTTTACCCCATTCTCACTCATTTGCCTCTCCCATTTCCCTGTTTCTCACTGGAGGCACGGCTGCCTGAGGCATGGGAGTAACAGCAGATCCCTCAGCTACAACAGCTGTCAGACCAGGAAGGGCACACTGAGCCCCACAGAATGTACCCAGGACTCTTGGAAATCTGCTCTTTGCTATGTGGTCCTGTTACCCTGCCCAAAGCCCCCTACACCCAGGTAGATGCCACTGCATGGTCTGACATTCTTCAAACACATACCCCACACTGACTAGGGCACTCTGGCATTTACTTCCAGGTGCCACTGCACAGCATGCTTATGCACAGCTGTCACTGCTTTGAGATACAGAGGATCCCTATGGATATGAAGAAGGATGTCTCTAATTATGGTTTCTGGTCCCAGATGTGCTGATGCCAGGACAAGTGTCCGTCATTCCTGGGAAAGCACAGAAGAAAGAGTCTCAGCAACTAGACCTGTAGCTGCCTGAGCTCAGAAAGTCTCAGGGTGTCAACTGTTGGCACTCAGATTTGGCTTCCTTTGTGTGTCTGGTCCCCTCCCACTTGCCCACAGTTCTTTTCAGTCTTGCCTGTCTTCTGTGCAGAAGAGACCAGGAGGCTCGTGCCAACGAGTTCTGCCTATACTTGGTGACATGGATTGAGTGCTGGTTCATCAGGACTGGTTTCTCTGTATCTGTAAGGTTACTTACTCATCACAGACACCACCACCCATGGTGAAAGCCCAGGTTCTCACAGTGAACCATGAGGGAAAATACAGCTTGCCACTGCCCGGGCCAGACTTGTCAGTGGGACACTTGATGGCAACAAGAACAGGAAAGCTCAGGAGGGGGAGCCCAGCTAAACAGTCCTGGCATGACACACGTGTGAAGGTAACTCTGACCTGCCTGCATAAACCATCCTGGCTAGCTTCCCATACTTGTGTTTTTTGAGTCCCCCCACTTTTTAATCTGACTTATAAGATTTGCTGCACCTGTCTATGCCAGCTACATAGTGTGCACACAGTGGA
Organism: Horornis vulcanius; assembly: GCA_013401035.1. Classification (NCBI taxonomy): domain Eukaryota; kingdom Metazoa; phylum Chordata; class Aves; order Passeriformes; family Scotocercidae; genus Horornis; species Horornis vulcanius. The sequence goes on from VZUA01006879.1 coordinate 33,747, forward strand.
TCCAACCTGCATATAAGCAAACCTGCTGTGCACTGGCAGCTGCTGTTGGGGCCTGCCTTTCCAATTGGGAGACAGATGCTTTTATCTGTGCACTTGTGCCTTAACATGGCATTGGAGCCAATGTGCTGAGGGTTGTTTCTACAACATGAAGAAATTTGTGGTAGAGCCACTTCTCCCTGGAGTTGGTTACAATACTGTTTCCTCAGATGGCGCAGAAGCCAAACATCAGAAGGCAGTACCTTTGTTTGCCCTTACCAGCTCCTGCCACACAGAGCTCAGCTTAAAGAGGCTTGATTTCAATTTTCCTCAGAGACACATTATCTGGTTTCTTCCTGGACCACAGGATCAAATAATCTTTTGTTCCTTTGTTTCACAGATTCTCCCATCTTTTCTGTTTTTTCTTTCATATATTTCCAACATGCACTGAATGTGGGCCATAGTTGTCTATGTCACATGCCTCGTATGTCTGCTCTGCCACAGGCATTGACTTGCTCCCGTGTTTGGGATAGAGATTGCTATTGTTTGTACAGTCTAGCTACATGGAGATCCTCTACAGAACTATCTTAAATAAGAGATGACAGTTAGTCAAATATAAAGCCAGGTAAACTAAAAAAAGGCAAGTTATTTGGAAACTAGGGGAATGAGAGGCTGGAAAGCAGTGCTGTGGAAAGGGACCTGGTCCATGGCAAGTTGAATCTGAGTCAGCAGTGCCCTGGCAGCCAGGAGGGGAAGCTGTGCCCTGGGGGCATCAGGCACAGCATCGCCAGCTGGGCAAGGGAGGGGATTGTCCTGCTCTGCTCTGAGCTGGGGTGGCCTCACCTCAAGTGCTGAGGCAGTTTTGGGTGCAATACAAGGAGTGTCTGAGGTCACTTGGTTTGTTCAGCCTGGAGAAGACTGAGAGAAGACCTCATCGCAGTCTTCAACATCCTCATGAGGGGAAGGGAAGGAGCCAGTACTGATCTGTTGTCTCTGGTGATCAGTGACAGGACCCAAGGGAATGCCATGAAGCTGTGTCAGGGGAGGTTTAGGTTGGGTATTGGGAAAAGGTTCTTCACCCAGAGGGTGGTTGAGCACCGGAACTGGCTCCTCAGGGAAGTGGTAACAGCACCAAGACTCCTAGAGTTTAACAAACATTTGGACAACACTCTAAGGCACATGGTGTGATTTCTTGGGCTTGCCTTGTGCAGAACCAGGAGCTGGATTCGATGATCCTTGTGGGTCCCTTATAACTCAGCATATTCTATGATTATATGTTTTGTAAATGTTCACTCACAATTTTCCCAGATTGCTCACTCAAAGTTAAAAGGAACTTTTTGCTTTGATCCCCATGTTCTGCTTTACATATAGGGATGACAATCCTTCACTTCACTAGAATAGAAACTTGAAGAAATATCTGTGAATCTCCCAGATAGTATAATAGTGAGAAGCATAGAAAAGCCTAGGAAGAAGCTGATGGTCTTTCCTCTGATAATGGGACTTGGGTCATGCAAACATTGATGAAGAAAAACTCAGTTCTACCATGATTTTGTTCTTTCTTTTCCTACCTAACATTCAGCCCATCTCCTGATACTGTGAGTCATGGGGGAATGGTTATGGTAGAATCACGCCACCTCCACCACATTACAGCAGAAGAGATCCCCTATTCACCAGGGAGAATCTACTGTGAGAATCTCCAGTCAGTTTAAGTTCATGCTCAGCATGCATAAGCAGAGCAAACTTGGCAGGCTGAACAGTCTGTCCCTTGGGAATATTGACAGATGAATATAAACTCAATTACCTTGCTTTTTCATTCCAGCTGGCTTACTTGTGCTGTGTAACTAAGTACATCAGTATATAGAGTCACTCTGAACAACAGGAGAAAACATTTTCTGGTGTTGAAACTAGAATTTTGTACAGCCTTTAGAACTTGCAATAAGTCAGGAGGCTGGGTGTGCTTTGTTTCCCACCATCTTGAATAAACCAAACAAACCACAACCAAGGTAGAAGGGCTACCATTTCCAAGGGCTGGGGTTTTTTCTTTTGGCATACCTAAAAGGCTGATAGCCGTTTTGCCTATGAGCCTGCACAACTGAAAGATATAAAACCAGCTCCTGAATTTTCCTTACCATTCTCCCCATCACCACCATCTTCACTATCCATCAACCTGCCTCATTGCTGAATGCTGAAAACACAAAAGTAAACATTAGTTAACAAGGTTTGCACCCGGGGGTGGTAAACAAAAGTGCTCTCCATGCCTGTGAGCTCTCAAAGGGAAACTGCTGCAGGAAAACAAATCTCATCACAGTAAGAACAGGTCTGCCTGGGGTAGGGTGTGTGTGCAGAGAATGAGAAGAATATTTTCATTTTTCTGATTATGTAATTAGGGAATGATGAGGTATAAAATCTTTCTGAAATGTGTCCCCCCAGTTAGAAAACACATATTTGCCCTATCTTTGTTTTCATTGTAGCTAGAAGCAGAAGTTGATGCTAATCTGATTCCTTACTCCTCTGTAGTTCGGGACATTTCAAATACATATTTTTTGTCCTGAGATTTTGTCTCAAATGGAGACAATTGAGACTTTGTCTCGGACTAAGAGAATCAAGACTTTGTCTAAAATGCAATAATATGGCGCATGCTAAACAAAACAAGTCTTTGTGTATCATTGTTATTAAAACATTGTAGCAGCAGGAAATAGCTAGACATGGACTTTCCTTTGCTAGTTAACTGCTACCATAGATCTGTTAAAGTTCAACTCATTATACATTTAAATCCTATTACAGTAGCTGAATGCTTTGACAAAGAAAGAAACAGCCTGTAAGACAGTTCCTTTTAAAATAGTAGTGCATATATTAAATCGGTATGTTCTCACCTCACCGTGTCCTTCATTCACTCCACACTTGTCTGAACGTGACTTTCACTCCCGCACCCAGGCGTGACCTCCTCCCGCCTGCCCAGCGGAGCATCACCAGCGAGCAGGCAGGAACCCCCCGGCGATCTGACCCCCTCGGGAGCCGCACGACAGGGTCAGGTCCACCCCTTCGGCATCGGTCACCGGAGCCGGGCTCAGTCCCAGTCTTTGAGGAGCTGCTGTGAGTCGTTGGTCGAAAGAAACCCTGCACACTTTAATGCCTGTGGCAGGGTCTGCTCTCTCATTCGGTGCTCCCCGCTCCGCAGGGCTAGGGTCTGAAACAAAAGCAAGCTCTATAAAAGCAGATCTCCCTGGTCATATATTCAGGGATGGATTTTTTTTTCCTCTTCTTCTGATGCTCAAATCAGGGAGAGGACTAATTCCTCTGAAGATAATGGAGCAAACCAACACAAGTCAAAGGACAGCCAGAGTGTAGCTCTTAGAAGCACCTATTCCTATTACTTCCTAGCTTTTTGTTGGGGTTTTTTTGCTGCAAATATATAAGTCTTTGTATTAGCTGACTTCAAAGATCATAAAGCTAGTCAGTGCTGCTGATGCATAAACCATGCATAGATAGTACACAAAAACACTCAGGCTGGGCTTAAATTTAGCTTCAACCACACAAGAGATATCTTAATAACTAAGAATGATGGGAAGAAAGACCTCATTCCAGACCAGATGAACAACTCATTTTTTCACTAATCCTGGATTTGGCTGACCTGACTTAAATGTGTCCTAAGACATTTCTTAGTGCTTTGGAAATTACATCAACATACTTGGGTTGGAGATGCCAGAGTTAGAAAAAGAAAATGGGGATTCTATTTTTAAAATTCTGCTGTTCCTTTTAAAAACAGATCAGTGAAGCATAACTTTTCCTATAGCTGTAATTTTTCAGGCTAAGCAAACTCCAGTAATTTCAAAAGCAGTGGGAACAAGGGGTCACTTGGGGCCAGCCAGAAAAAAAAATTAACTCTTTGCTCTCTTCTGGTACAAGTTATTGTCATGTTATTATTGTTGAAAAGAATCAGCATACAAATGAAAAGGTCAACTTTTCCTTTCAAGAAAACACAAACTGAAAAAAGTATGCAGTAATGGTGATTTCAGAAATGTAGGAGAACATTAATGAGGGAAGAGAAACAACAAGGGGTGTTCAGCTGTGCACTTTCTCTGTACCTATCACTAGAGCCGGACTAGATTTTGCTAAATGACATCTGTCACTGCCAGCTGCTGTCATCAAGAGACTGCCAGGAGCCACAAACACCTTTCAGCAGCAGGAGGCTATCAGCCATGGCAGTGTACAAGATTTTCATGACATCGCCTTCAGTGGCAGGAGCTCCAAAGCCTTTCCTTAATAATATTGCTGAAAGTCTTCAGTTTAGAGGGGAAAAAAGCCATATTACAGCAGCATGAAAATTAACATGAATGGTATTGATCCATGTTTCATGATTGTTTTGTATCGGACAGCTAGACATGAGCTAGTGTTTTAGTTGATTTTTAGAAGTTACATTTTATACAAATACACAAATAACCCTGAAACACTGAAAAACCCAAGCACAGGTAGACAGGCTGTCCTTACCATTAAGGTGTGTTTAGTGAAAGGCTGGATTCCCCTCTGCCTGAACTCACACCTCTGAACTCTGGCCATCTCACAGTTAAAATCCCTAGAAGTAAAACTCCATCTTTACTTAACCTGCCAGTTGTAGCTCAAGTTTGCTGATTTCAACTGGGGCTTCACTCACATTTATATAGAAGTTATTTGCCATCCTCCTGGCAAGTCATAGGGTAGAAGATTCTCTTCCTCCAGCACTTTTCAAGTATGGGAATGGGGGTTAAAACCTATTGGTTTCCCAAGTAGCTTCCAAGGGGGTTATGATAGTTTGGCACTGGAAAGGCTTGGCCTCTGTAGTTTGAGAACCAAACTCAGGAAGCTAGGACAGATGTTCAGGCTTTGAAAACACCAGCTATCTTCTGTTTGTATCTACATCTGCATTGGGATAAACAGCTCTCAGCAGAAGAAAATACAATTTGTTTAAGTATTTCAGCCAAAGAACAGCAATTACCAAAATAAGGCACTCCTTTCACTACCCTCAAAGCATTTGCTAGTGTCAATAACTAGCACCTGAGACCAAGTCCCAAGGCTTAAACCTCTTCTAACTGAGCCAGCTTGACACTTAAGAGATCTACCATCATGCATTAGACATTGTGAAATGTTACAAACACCTTCTAGTTAGAGCTTTCCTTTGTCCCATTGACTAAGGAATAGTCACACTGCAATGATGTCACACTGCAATGATGTTGTAGACTCCTGCTTGAGAAATGAGCTGCCTCATGCTGTAACTGCAGAAGGTGACCAGTGGATAGACAGGACACCAATGAATCTTTAGTCACAAGCGATCCATGAAGTTCAGTGGCACCCTCTGAAACATCCACAGCTCTGCACTTGTCAGGAATTGTGTTGCCTTAATAAATCATATCAAAAATCTTTAATGATATTTTAACAGCACTGAGCATGTATTGTTTCTAGGTTTAAAAAAAGAAAAAAAATCCAAAACTTCAAAAACCAGATATAAGGATTTGAAGTAAAAAAAAACTTGGTGATCTAAAAGTGTATACCAGGAAGGAAAACCCTGTAGCTACAATTTACAGTAGCTTCTGATGTTGGCATTGACAAAACAAAAGGGAGCCTTCTCCAATGTAACAATGATTTCCGTGAGTTGATCAGAACATACAGAACTCTTTGACCAAAAGTCTCTTTAAGATGAAAAAAGTCTGCCATATATAAGCTATTATAAAAAATACATTTTAAGGACTTAATGAAATATAAATTTCTTTCATGAAAGATAAGTTTCTGCTTATAAAGAATTTTCATAAAATTTCATAATAAGCAGAGATTGAAAAGTGTTATATAAAGGTTAATTGCTTGGTTTGTGTCTGTTACTGAAAAAGTTCTCCTGCTAAAAGAATTTTTAAAAAAGCCTTTATTGTTTTTTCTTCCTTTTACTTTTCAAGTTTCTATATTTTCATTTTTGCATTTTGTTTCTAAAAAGCAGCTTAAATATTGGGCCAAAATTACACTTGTGAATGACCCGTATCGGTGTCATCAAGTGGCTCAGTACAGACTGTTGGGTTCAAAGACAGCCAATGGATCCTACATGAAACGCTTCCCTGAAAATCTAGTCACCTCAGGCAATGGCTATTTTGAATTTTATAACCTAAATAGTGCCAGACTACCAGTCAGATGAGAAATATGCAAAGAAAAAACCAGATATTTTAAGGAGCTGTAGTGTGGGGACACAGTAAATTTGGGTTTAGGACTTCTACTTTCAGATCAGAATTTGGCAGTTGCATACTGTAAAACATTTTGGGAAAAAAACCCTCATGCTTTTAGCTGAATTCTGATTGAAACAATATTAACTCTGTGCAGGTGGCACTTGGGCTTGTATTGATACTGTCAGAACAAACGTCACCAGCCAGTCCTCAACTTCTTATTATTTTGTCATCTGAAGGTTGGTGTTGCCAGTCAGTGCCTTTTAATTTCAGATTCAAGTCAGAATGTAATAATGTCTGTATTGCAGCCATTTCCACAACTTGGCACAGATACCTTGCATGTTCTTTTGACATCTGCTTTTGCATCTGTCCTTTGCCTCCTCCTCCATATGCTGAAGGAAGTGGAGAAACTCAGAATGATCTCACGGGTTTCTATCCGTAAAGAGGCACACTCTAAGTCACGTGCACTGTTTATATTTCCCTAGCCCTGTCTGCCAAAATTCAGTCTGGTTCCAGGTTGTCAGCATACATCACAATAAAGTTTACAATGCCATTTCTATGTGGATATCACAGGACAGACACCAAAGAGAACTGGAGCAGCACAGGGATGGTGTTTTGAAGTGTGACTACAAGAAAGGAACAGATGACGTGATGCAATAGGGCGGTGCTGGTTCCTGAGGTGACCAGCTCATCCAAAGAGAGTGGGTACAATGGGAACTTGAGAGCATATTTCAAACTGAAATTTTGAGCCTAAATACTTATCAGAAAAAAAAAAAAAAAGGATTCAAGGATTGAGGGGACTGTCCTAGGAGTGGCAGACAAAGGATTCATGGGCAGATGGGCAGTACTTTCTCTGTCCTTGGGTGTTGTTTACAGGAGAATGTCAAAATAATAATAAAAAAAATAACCTGCCTCTGGCCCAAGTAAGGAAGCCACTATGAGAACTTCTGTTTGCATTTTTTTTGTTTGTTTGCTTTATTTCTTTTATGGGGTGCTCCGGTTTTCTGGGCACATGTCCAGGGGTGTGCTTTGCCAAGTGGCAGCTTCACATTCTCAGGCAGGCAACATCCTGGTTCCACCCTATCCTGAACGGGGTGTGCTCACACACCCTCATCTACCGTCAAGAACACTTTATTTCAGACTGATGTCTGGTGAAGGTAGACTAAATCTGCATTTCTCCCATGAACTGGCCTTATTTAGTGTACTGGCACCTATAAATATGAGCTGTAGCTTGACATAGCAGTGTTGTATCCTTTGGAGAGATCCCAGAAGAAGAAAGATACTCCCCGAGATGTGCACAGGCTCTTTGCACAGTCAGGTTCACAATGTCTCCTCAGGCATCATTTGCTGCTGGTGCATTGTGGCGTAGTTTGACTTGAGTGACAAGGGACTTCAACTGATTAGAAACTACGTGGATGACTGTCACATTCTCCAGCAGGGCAGAGATTTCACCTGTGGACCATCGCCCACAGACATTTACTGTCTGCAGGGCTGGCCCAGGCAGGGAAGGAAAAAAACAGAGATGCAGTTTCTAAACAGAAAGGAAAATAGTTACGTATCTGTGCAGTAGAGAATGGCTTAAATTTAAGTACTGCCCCGGAACAGGGATGTGTAATTCAAGGGAAAGATGACAAATCCATACGTGTAAAAAGCCAGGGAGTCAG
>VZUA01006879.1:41706-53911 GCA_013401035.1 Horornis vulcanius
TATAGTTAAAAAAAAAAAAAAGTAGTGATTCAAAAAATTGGTTTAGGCGCAGAGGGGAGGTTCCGTGGGAGGATGACGTCCGTGGAGCTACTTGCGTACGGCAGCGAACCCCGGTGGCCCTGTCCCTTTTTCCCCCGGGAGCCCGGGTCACCGCCGATCCATCCCCCGGCTCCCGAGGGTCCTGGAAGCACATTCTCATGTGTCTCCCACACCGAGGCAGTGCCCATGCTGGAGGGTTTGTCGGGATTTCCACGGGAAGGACAGAGTGACAGGCGGCACGCAGCCAGGAGCGGCGGCTGCCATGTAGCACCACGGAAGGGCAAGGATGCCGCAGAGATGAAGAACGGCATAAATACAGATAATAAACATTTCAGAAGAAGGTTTCTCCAAAATTATAGTAACAAAGAGATTTTAATAATGTATTAATTGCTATATGGGGACAGTATATCAGTGGTAGCAGTGACACAGGAAGGGGTGAAGCTTCAACCAACAAACCTATGGCCCAGTAGGAAACACTTTGAGGGGGTTTGTCAAGACTTTGCCTCAGTTTTGAGTCAAGTTTGCTCGGGACTTTTGCCTATGCACAATATAAACCGAACAAAGATTTGCAATGGACCTGTTTTGAGAATTTCAATGACTACCTCAGTTCTGCATCTGGGAGTAAAAGCAGGTGGAGTCCCTGCTGTGGAGGAAGAGCAGGTATGTCAAAATGCTCAGAACAACAGCCACTGATACCAGACATTCTAACATCAGAAAAAGTGTCAGCACCATAGAACTTCCTAAGAGCTGGCAGAAGCTTGTCATTAAAATTCACTTTCAGAAGACCCAGAAATCCAAGTGATCTCCAAGGGGTCAAAAAAAGAGTTCATGCTGAAACAGTATTTTGAAAGATACACGGAACAACCCAAACAATTCAGGCAGTGAACTCCTGTTCAGCCCTGACATTGCCTGGATTCTATTGGCTGTGGGGCTGATGGAAGTCCATAGCCTGAAATTTGTGCTGCCCAAAATGACTGTGCTAATAAATACCAAGATAAAAGAAAGTCTCTTATTTATACTAAGTGACATGGACTTACAGAAAGCAGATTTTGCTGAGATAATCTGGTACCTGTCTCAGAAGAGTAAGAAGTTTTCATATAAAGCTGCTAGATGCATGAGGCTTTAGTTTTGTGCAGCTCTTTGATGGAGAGGTTATAATATATCAGTATTATCAGTTCATAATCCAGTGGTTAACTCTATCAGTAGTCTTAATGTTAAACAATCATTGTTCAGGGGTGTTAACTACTGAAGCTCCACCTAGATTGTCTCCTAGCTATTTTCCATTTTGATCTGTGGTTCAGAAAAAACCCCATAAACTCATCATATGGCAACAGACCAGAGGAACAGAAACGAAAATAGGGCACTGATATAATCAGATGGAAAACAAAAAGCAAGCATATTATATGCTACCTTATTACAGGTAAACATGAATCTATATATCTAAAAACAGAGAATGAAGGCCACAAAATTAAGATGGGAAACTACTTTGAAGCAGTGGCTCTGGAAAAGTCTCACAAAAGAGGAACACAGCAACAGAACAGAAATTCCCACTGAAAGAGGACCTAGAGGGATAAGAAAACCTTTAGATCTACAGGCAAGTTCTTGAGTTGGGCTAATGAAGATTTTGAGATTTGTTACTAATCTTACCATTATTCTGAAATGTTGGGTCTAGTTCTCCTATGCTTGGGTCTGGGAGGATTGTTGTCACATTAGTAGGGGGAGAGGTCAGAGTCATTTTGCTATGTTAGACCCAAAGCACACATTGAAGAGCTCCTAATGGTCCAGGGACTTCTCTTATAGACATGAAAATGGTGTAATGCAGCAAACAGAATGCTGACATTTGTGAAAGCAAAGCTTTTTCTACCTGAAAGATTGATTTCTGGTTGTTATCAAGTATAACTTTCCTGGAACTGAAACCATTCAATACAACTGAATTTTTCTTCTAGATGGAAGTAAATACCTTTAAGGTCAAGCATTCCAGCTTCTACCTGTGACTGGGAACAAAATTATGTCCCATAGGATAGTTATCTGAAACAGGAAAACCTTATGTGCTTCTGAGGATAGATGTAAGACTATTTATTTTACTGGACTTCTGAAAATAGTAAATTAAATCATAGAATCATTGAGTTTGGAAAAGACCACCAATCACTTTCAAGCCTGCCATCATTCTTTTTGCAAGGGTTTCCTTGACCTCAATATTTTGCCCTTATATTTTGCTCTTGGACTACTTTTGTGCAGAGCAGCTAATGTCAACACTTGCTCATGTCCCTGTGTGAGGATTTATGCATTTGCAAGTTGCCTGCATCTTAACACCTCACCACTGTGTTTGTTATTTCCTTTCATTTTAGTTACAGCAGCACAGTGTATGCAACTAGGAGGCTAAAAGTGCCTAATAGTGTCCTTTCTTTTTTTACTGAGTCACTATGCAGTTGCTTACTCATGATAGAAAAAAGGGACAACTGGAGAGTTGCACCTGCTCCTATCCCGTGCTCAGGACAGGGCCGATTTAACACATGCTACTCTGTGTCTTTTCCAGTCAATAAACGTCAATAAATATGCCAAGGTAGGAGATTCCTCGATCCCTCCAGGTAACCAGTGCTTGAAAGGGTTTTTTTCCTCCTAATGTTGCAATGGATTTTCCATTCTTGTTCCCTGATAGGCAAGTAAGTGTCAACTGGTGTTTACAGGGAAGGCAGTATGCTTGATGGTGATGTGATGAAGGACAAGCGCAGGGAGGTGGCATTTACATTCTTTAGCTTGCTCTTGGTCTTACTTGTTGCTCAGCAACTCGTCTTCAGTGAAACCAGATAAGATTTGAGTAGCAACATTGTTCTCACAGTCAGTGGGATCAGGTAGCTGACCAAAGTGTTTGATGAAGTCAAAGCAGATTCTGTTTCGACCAGTACTTTAATAAGCATTGTGTTTACCTGCCTCCTTTTCATGTCCATCTTCTTATGCCAGTTTTCGTGATTTCTGGTTCCTTCCTTAGTTGCATCTCTTGAAAGATTTTATGAACTATTCCCATTATCTGCCTGTTTTCAGCTTTGACTTGCTGACAGCACTGGACTTCTCCCTTGAGTCTTCACCTCACAAGTGATAGGCTTTTTCTCCTACCCTCAACTTAATTTGGAATTGAAAAGTTCAAAGTCTAGCAATTTTCAAGTTTACTTTTGAAAAATGTTCACTTTCCTGGTGCCGATGATTACAGCAGGTGTAGACAGCGCACAAGCACCAAAAGTATAGTGTTTGGCAATACTAAAAGTTGCCACCACAGCTGGAGCCACCATCTGTAAGACATCACACAGTTCATTTGGTACTTTAGGAAAAGTGTTACTTTCAGGCTGTCTCCTGAGGAGGTTCCTGCTGAGAGAGACAGGAGTATGCCTTATTTTAATTTGGGGGTGTCAAAACCCAAGAAAATCTTTGGAGTTTCAACTACAAAAGATTATGTAAAACTGAACTTACTTCTTCAAGGGCAGGGAAAATAAAACAAACAAACAAAACCCAAAACCAAACAAGACAAAACCAAAAAGCAAAGGAGGGCAGGAATACCATATAAATTCATAGATTGCTAAACTTCATGAATGAACATACTAAGAGGCTTAAATTACTTTTTGTTAATTCAGATGAACAAAAACTCTTTTTAAACAAACTGGAAAACCCAGAGGAATTCGTTTTGCCTAACCTGGATCTGCCCTTTCTCTGGAGCTACTGGAACACGGGCCATGCTACACAATAAACACATAATAAGGGAAATGAATAGAGATTAACCCACAGCATTAATAAGTTCATGTTTTATAGCCCTCAGGATTTTCTTGCTCTTTTTGGCTGACTTGACAGCAGCTGTTTTTGGAACTGTTTCTAACCAGCAGAGCAAGCAGGCAGGTTTCCTTCCCTGCAGACAGCGATCACAATCCTGTCTATTTCACTGTCAGGAGGTACCAAGAAACTGGTACAAAAAAGCAGTATGTAAATAAAACATGACCTGAAACTACATGAGGATCCAAACATGTCTGAGCTGGAACTGGGGGCCATAGATTGGCTGTTGTGTACTCCAGGGCAAAGCCATGCAGGGGGTTAGTGCAGCAGCCTTCCCCTGCTGGCCAACCCACATACAAATCCCATCCCCAGATTGCAATCAAAATGCTATCAGGGACTCTCCACCAATTCTCTTTCATTGATGCCACGAGAAGACCCACAGAAATCAAAAAGCTCTACAGCAAGTTGTTAGCAAAGGTAAAAAAACTCACTGTGCATTTTTTAGTACCCTTAGTGCTTGAGAGATGGTAATACAGTAGAAGACAGAAAATCACACTAATTTGATGAAACAACTGATTTCCCTGAGACACAGATGAGTCCAACTCAGTATTAAATCCAGTAGTGTGTGAGACATTAACCTAAATTAATTTCCCATTAAAGTTACACATAGAAAAAGAGAAAGGAAAAGGAGATGGGGAGTTGGACCAAAGTATTTGTAATTAATACATTATAATTCACATACAAATTTATTTTTGCAATGAGATTTGTAGGCATATAGATACTGCACCATTTAACTTGGTTTGTTGTCTTTTTCTCTTTTGTTGGAGAAACAGGAGAAATATCTGGGACATGAGTAACTAAAGTATTCTGTGTCTGCACACCAGCAGGGTGCACATTGAGACACCTCAATGTCAAGACCCTGGAAGCTGCCCAAGAGAGGGATGGTGGGTATCCAACATGTTTCTGAAGCTCTTTGGGAAACCTTCACTGTGGAAAATCCAGCTGCTGGCAGGTCACACACCATGGCACACACCCGTTTTTCTTTCTGTCCTTCAAGAGAATTGAGCTGAGCTCTCTCCTGCATTCACATATCTCAGTAAAATTTTCTGGAGAAGATAGAGATTTTATAAATATGGGAGTAGATATCTGTGTAGGCTTAGATGTTTGCCTCCTCAAGACTAAGACAGCATTTGAGCCATTTAAGATACAGTGAATGCTGGACTGAGTTCCCTTACCAGCTAAGCTTTTCATTAGCATAAAGTCTGGTCTACCACTACGTGTGTGGAGCCAGTCAGAAAACTGGGAGAGGAGTGAGTTACTGTTACTTCTGGCAGCTACACAAGCTCAGGAATTTTACCATAGGCTGCTTTAAGTAGGATTTTTTTCTGTTTAAAGAGAACAGTGACAAACCCATGAATAATTAGGGCTTGTGCAGTCTTATCTACCTCACCTTAAAAGTATTTTCCATTTGTGAGAACCCCAAAAGCTCAAACACATCTGTGCCTTTCTGGCAAAAACAAAACAAAGATGAAAATTTGATACCCTACATAGATAAACCTGCATAGATTATAGATAGTGGAAAACACTAAAAATTCCTTGCACTACAAATATTACACTTAGGCCATGGGTGATATTCCACTAAAGATATTGGTGATGTAATTGTGATATGACTGTTTTTCACCTCTAAAATTAGCAATTTCCGTGTTTTGACTCCAGTATGGATTCAGGGCCATTTTCTCTGCTATTGTTAACATACTTGTAGTTCATAAGCAGAACCTCTTATGCAGTGCAAATATCTGTTCAAGAAAAGGGCTGCAAAAATAAAGTAGCAAAGGAGCTAATTGTCATTTCCCAGCTGGATTCAGAATAAATATCCCAACAGACATCAACCAACATTCATGAGGCCAAGTTGAATGGAGCTCTGAGCCAACCAGACTAGGTTGCTCCCTGCCAGTGGTAGGTTGTTGGAACTAGATGATCTTTAATGTGCCTTCCAACCCAAACTATTATTCTATGATTCTTTACTAACTTCGATGAGAGTCACTTCTCTTACTGTTAACAACTACAGGAAACCTTGCAAATTTGGAATTTAAAAAACTAACCATTGAGCTTTATTCTTCAAACCATGTCAGTGCAATGAAACCCCCCCACCTCTGTAAGCTCTAAATGTAAATGCTTATATGAGACTGCAACTTATCTTTTTGCTGTGTATGACTAACCAGCCAGGAGACTCACAGCCAGCCTGTGAGTGGTTCTGTTGTGCAAGTCAAATGGTGAGCAACAGTGAGAATTTTTTTATATCCCTGTGGTAAATGATCTGGTGACCCCAAGGAGATGGTCAGCCTTCCCCCAGTATTGGTGGTGTGTAGGTGCATAATCTAACCTAGGTCTCTAAACTCTCTCAAAAGTCAATAAGAACAAGAGAAGAGGGATTGCTTTTTGAAGGTGTTCATTTAGAATAGGATGAAACTGCCAAGTCATTTTCACTGTCTATAAATAAAGATCGATTAGATCTCAAATTTTATACCTCTAAAAGTTAGGCAAGACTGCCTCCTCTGTAAGTAAGTACTATTTAAAAGGATTATTTCACTCTAGGCTATAAAATAATTTGATTCAATTAGATGTGTTTGGCAATGGAGATGTGTCAATTAGGAGTAATGGATCTAAGTTTCAGTAGTGTCTCTGAAGGAGCAACCTATGGTGAAAAATCTAGAGCAGACTGGAGTATTTTATAGAATAGTCAGTATTATGCATACCTTTCCCATTTTGTTGACATTGCTTTTCATATGGTCTTGCACTTTGAAAATATTTAAACAATAGGTAGTATTACTTTTTATTACATACAATTAGTTAAAGAGCCTTGGCAAAATTATTTTTTTAAAATAGCATTTCCTGAAAAAAAGACTAATCTATATCTAGATATCCCTGGGAGAAAAAACAAGTCTTTGATCTATGGGCCTCATGAGTATACTAATCATGCATTCAAAGATACATGGAAATACTTTCTAATGTAGTTAAAGTGAACAAATACAACTACAATCAGAAAACAATTCTTGAATAATTTCAAGCAATCACCATGCTTTTAATTTTTCTTTTTAAAATGATTGCAGTATTGATCACATTTTGTTGTATAGCAAAAGATCTGTCTGTATCTTCTCACTGAAAGAGGTCAAAATGGATTGTGGTAATCACATGTCTAAAAACCAGGCTCCATCCAAAAACCTGAATTCACACTGTGTGATTCATTTTACTCAGCTACATTCTAAAGTAATGCCAGATTGGGTAATAGAAAGGATTCCTTGATTAATAGGTAATGAAAATTATTCACTGCAAGATCATTGAATTCTGAAAGTGAAATATGACATCAAAATTTGTATTAAAAAAAAAAAGCATAAAAACTATGTAGACAGTCAACTTTGACTAGTGCTCACTTACAGAGTTTTCCTTTACTGAGAGCATACTTTTTTGCAATACGTGTGGTAGTACGAAAAAGGGGTAGTCCTTTTTCACTGCCTTATCTGAAACAAAATTATTTAGAAAATTATGAAGAGACTCACTGCCTCTCATGTAGTGCATTTTCCCTTTAGCTGGCATCCAGGGTGCTGTTAAGGACAGGCTTCCTAGCAAGGGAAATGGCATCCTGCTGTGCCTTTCATGATGGATGCTGTACAGTTACCAATCTAAATGAGAGCTGACAGTGCAATACCAAATATTTTGTAGAAGCTTCTGAAAAATGGAGACTCTGTTACAGTTTCTAGAGCCAGTGTGACTGAGATCTAAGTGATTAACTCCAGGACTTTTCTACAATCATTCTTTTCTTTTTGTGATTATCTCATTAACAGTGATCCTATTAAAATCAAAAAGGAATATAAAGTATATGCCTGTCACTGACTATGTACCATTGCTGAATTTCCAGAAAAGCCTGATGATGAGTTGCTGTTTCTATGGAGTGAGTAATAGAAAGATAAAGGAAGTATCTCCTTACTAGTTGTAAGAAGCACAACTTGTCTCTTTCATCTTGCTGTGCACTATGAAGTTTTTTTGGTAGGAGGTGGGCTAAATATTCATGCTAAAACATGGGTGCCAAAATATGGATTTTAAAAACATTTCCGTTAAATAATAGTGATAAGGAAGACTAGATATGATGACTTGGACTTAGAATTACAGCAGTGTCTGAGCATCAGATCTGAATTCAGTTTAGCTCTGCCCTCAGACTGTTTAGATTAAAAACATCTAATTTTATGTACTTTCACTCCCCATCTCCATCTCATGCTTTCTGTTTCATCCTATCCACCTGTTTCACCCATTTGGAAAAAATGCTTTTGGGGGAATAGCTCATTTCATAAATGCCTCAATGTTAAACAGACCAAATAGCATTGGTCCTAATCCTAATTACAATATTACAACTAGGGAAAGGATAATTCACATCAAAATAATGAAAGGGTAAAGTATAAAGCTTAAAGTATGAACCTTAAAAGATGATTGGTGATTTATACAGAAGAATAGAAGTTATTTAGAAGGTTCAGGCCAGAATTACCAATCAGGATGGTGGGATTCACTTTAGCCCCAAAAAAGAAATCAAAGCAAAGTCTGTAATTGGATTTTAACAATGACAACACCAGGTCTGTGGAATTCAGACACTTCATTCAGGCAAAATTTAATACCAAAGATTTTGTAGGCTGGATCAACTAAAACATTGATACTAAAACAGGATAGAAATTCCTGGGTTTAATATGTATGAAATCAATAGTTTACAAATAATAAGAAATTAAAGCAGAGAGTTCTCTAGTGTGACTATTTGTTTATTTCTTTGTGTTTTTTGAAACCTGATTCCTGAGGTAGGATACATCAGATTATCAGGGAATATTGAAATGTAACAGTCATGACAACAATAAACACAAGCTGCAGTTCAGAGAATGATCTAAGATGAACTTAAAACCTTTGCTTGTAGGATTGAGAAAAAAGGTTGAAATCTGTTGGAAGTTTGCCTTTATGGCTTGGAAGAGGGAAATGGGCTTCCAGCACACTGTATCATAAAGGACCTTATCCCTATTGCTCTCAAACCCAGCAAATATGAAGAAAGTGAAGAGACTTTCACTTGTGCAGAGTGAAACGCAATACACAATGAAGGCTCAGGTCTGAATGATACCTATCAACTTCTGGAGTCCCATGGGCAGTGGCCCACCAATCTTCGCACAAAGTGTAGTATCACATAACGTTCTTATACAGTAGTCCTTTACAACGGAATAAAGGTGATGGTATCTTGCCTTGTGAGTATGAAAATGACCAAATCCAACCTGTGATAGACAATTTTCTTTTTTGTTGCCCAGTCAGCAATGAAAAACTACTGTTTGCTAAACAAGGTGCTTTTTTGGATACTGCCTCTTTACCTCAGTATTAATTGACCTTGATTCCCCAAGTGAGTCTCTAATTGCTGTGCGACTGCATATCTGCTGTCAATAATTCTGAATGATTGACTTCAATTTCTCACTGCTTGAAGTTGTGCTATCTTGTTCCCTCAAATGTCCTTTTGTTCTTGATGCCATCATGTTCCCCAAACTGTGTGGTCTCTCTTTTATTTCACTGCAGCAGCTGCTTTGGCATTCTGCGTCTTCTGTTTCAGATACATAAGTGGCTCTGCACATTTGTGTTGTGAATATCATAGCTTCAAACCCTGAAAGACTTTTATGTCCCAAAATGTTCTCATTGCAGATTTTATCCTGCCATCTGATGTGCAATATGGCCCACAGATGGTACAGATGAAACCACCCTAGAAGCTGTAAATGTTGATAGTCAAAATAAGAAGTTAGAAGAAAACATATAATTAATGTCTCTTCCTTTTCAAAAAAGCAAAACAAAAATAAGTCCAAATAGGAAAAGTGTTACTGCATTAAAGCTACCAGAATAATTCTCACTCATTCAGTACATATCTCTAATTAAAATCAAACACAAATTTTGAGGGAAATCTAGGCTGCAATTACTGAGATCAATTTAGATATAACTAAGTAATCTGGGCTAGAGTCATCATATGCTATAGCATAGTATTATATAGGCACCCTGATATGCTTTCACATCTCTTACAAACCTTTAATAGCAGTAATAGTTACTATCTAAATTTGTCCAGAGCCCCATGGCAACATTATCTCAAAAGGACTGACACTGACATTACTTAATTCCATTATATTTGTGTGCAGTATCAACAGCAGAGTTTGACACACACAGCATAAAAACGTACCACTTAGAACTGGAAAAGTGACAAAGTTTGATCCTAAAGCCTGACCTGATTTGGTAAATTCTCTTAAACTGATTCAACTAAATTTTTAGCTACCTGTTGTTAAGGGTCATATTGTTAACACCTTTATAAATACAGAGATACTAACATGTTTAGGCTAATGGAGGCAGAGTGTCTTCAGGTAATCCATGGCTGGAGCCCAGCTCTAAGCAATTCAAAGATATGAATAGTCCTCTCAAAGCCAACTGTTGTAGCTATTCACATAAAATTTGCATGAAATCAGAATCAAAGCCAGTGGACAACCGAGTTGCAAAGCTTTATTTGAGAGGTGCCTTGGTTTTAAACATTAAATGAACCTAGCCTTTTTCTGCATTAATCAGAGTTTTGGCTATAGCCATGACCACCAAAACTTCCTTACATTTATTGTCCTGTCACAGTTGTTCTCACTTTTGGACCAAGCAGCATTTTTGCAGTGCCACACTGTTCCTCTGCCGCCTCTACCTTCTCCAAGAGGTATGGACAGTTTTTTTCCCCTCCCACCTTTTAATGGGAAGAATGCTGGAACTTAGTGTTTCAACCAGCAAGTACAAAAGAAAAGTACGTGACAAAAGTACTGGACTTCTTTTTCTCTGTCACACTGCAGCAGGTTCCTGTCAAAAAAAAAAACAAAAACAAAAACAAACAAACAAACAACACTACCACTTTTTTGTCACTGTACCTTTTTTTTCTTGGGTGTTGAAGAAGAATAGGATTGAGACCTATGGTCCCAAGAGATGAGAAACACTTTTTGGAAAGTTCTCAAGAAATATGTCCTGTGAAAAGCGAAAAGGGAGATGGTTCATATACTCGCTTAATCAATCCAAGGCAAAAGAAAGGAAATGCAAAGTAATTTTTCCCCAGTTCAATGGGTATTTACCCTCAGAGCACCTGGCTATATTTCTAGTCTCCTTCCCACAGTCCTGCTATGTCTGACCTTTATCTTTGTACACATCAAGAATCCAAACCTGCTTCTTCCCCACCCACTTGGACACAATTTACAGATCTAAATGTTCCAGCTCCTTCTGTTACCAATCTCTCCAACACAATCAGACCCCCCTCATCTTTACCCACCTCAATTTAATATCAGACACAAATATACTCAAGAGTGCCCTTCTCCTGTTCTCCTCCAGCAAACTCCTAGCACACTAAATCCCTTCAGCTTCTGCTTCAGCACTCCTGCGCCAGTCCCATTGCTAACTAAGCCCAAACACAACATGAGGTGATCCTCCCCGCCCAAATTTCAGCTCTGCCCGGCATGCCCTGCAGGGCCGTCTCTCACAGGGCAGATGGTACTCCCAGTGCCATCTCCTGCCCTACCGACCACCGAGCCACGCTGGATATACGACAGGGTTTTGACACTTCCTAGCTTGGCTCCTCTTAGTGCAGGGCTTCGCCCCTTCCCTCACAGACTGGAAGCACCCCAGTTCGCTCCGTCCTCACCGAGTCCCGACCGCTAAGTTCGAGCCTCACTGCTCTCCACCTGCCTCCTCCCCTAACTCACGTTCACACGAGCGCCCGTTCCATCACCCCAGACCCTGACACGACACTGGCACCCCCTTTCCAGCCCCGCCGCCCTGGGGCGCGGCCGCCGGACACCCCCACACCTGAGCGCGGTACTCCCGCGGCCACCGCCCGCTCCTTGCGCCCGCTGGCCCCCGACCCCTCT
Organism: Horornis vulcanius; assembly: GCA_013401035.1. Classification (NCBI taxonomy): domain Eukaryota; kingdom Metazoa; phylum Chordata; class Aves; order Passeriformes; family Scotocercidae; genus Horornis; species Horornis vulcanius. Next base: position 53,442 of record VZUA01006879.1, read on the forward strand.
CCTCCCGCTGACAGAGCAGGAGGGGCGGCACCTGCGGGTCCGCCCCATTCTCCTCCCCTCGCCTCCCCTCCCCTTCTCTTGCCGAGAGAGAGACCGAGACCCGGAGGGAGAGAGAGAGAGAGACGGTGGCACCGAGGGTGCCGGGAGGGGCTGCCGGAGCGCAGTGCTCGGCGTGAGGGGAGGGAGGGGGAAATTAAAAAAAGCCAAAAACAAACCCCCAAAATTTCAAATATTTAAATTTGAACAAAAAAGTGAGTGAGGTGTAGAAGGAGAGTGCTTCAACTTTTTCTCTCTCTGCCCAGCAAGGTAAGGGAGCGGCGCGGGGCTTTGCTTCGCTTTCTCGCCGGTTTCTGGGAGGGCACAAAGGTAGCGGGATCGGGCGGCGGCGGCGTCTCCGCTCGCGGAGTCGCGCTCGGCGTTGTCACCCCGCGGAGCGCAGCCCCGGGGGCGGCGGGGGCGGGCTGCGGGCT
>VZUA01006884.1:1132-21884 GCA_013401035.1 Horornis vulcanius
AAAAAAGAAAAAAAGAAAAAAAGAAGAAAAGAAAAAAGAAAAAAGTGAAATATTCACTGTGTATTGAGTAGAATTCTGTCGAGCAGGAGTTAGAACATCATTCTGCCCCAGACGCTAAGTACTGAGCCTCTTTTACTTTGTTTCTTTTTTTTTTTTTCTTTTCCTTTTATCCTTCCTCTCCCCTTCCAGATCTTTTGAAAAGAAAAGCTTGACAGACCTGATCAGTTCAGGTCCTAGGATGTGAAAGTATCCAAGATCAGCTGGCCTCACTGTAGCAGGTAAAGTCCTCTGCTATACTAATTTAAAATCTAACTAAAAGCATACCTCTAATTTCTATATCTTACTGCATGGCTCCCTCCCGATGCCATTTACTGCTTCATCTAATCTTCATTTGTAGTGCCCCGCTGGTTTGAAATCGCTCTTGATGCCCCCACATCATGTCCTACATGCCACCCTCACCTTCAAGTGTAGTTCTTGTCTGAAAACAATGATCCTGATGGCATTTTATTTAGCTATTGTGTTCAGCACAAAAGGGAGAGTCTCTGGTTCTTCCCCTGAAGAGCACTGAAGCAGTTTGCATTGCCCTCATTCAAACCCAGTGGTTAGCAAGGGTGTTGCAGGGGGCTTTGCTGGCTGGTGGTTTATTGGGATTTAAGGAATCACCGTTGCTTCTTACAGAAACCTGCCCTCTGTTTCTGATTGCAATAGCTCGGAATAGAAGAGTTGCATCAAGCTTGTGCCTCCTGTCTTTATGTTCCAGGTGCTCAGTGGCTTGAACATCTATCTATGAAAAATCTGAATTTCAAGCCCCTGCCTTTCAGAAGGGATTGTAGAATCACAGGATGGTTTTGGTTGGAGAGGACCTTTAAAGATCATCTAGTTCAACACTCCCTGCAATGAGCAGGGATGTTTTCAACTAGGTCAGGTTGCTCAGAGCCCAGTTTGACCTGGCCTCGAATGTTTCCAGGGATGGGGCTTTTGCAACCTCTGGACAACCTGTTCCACACTCACCATAAACAATTACAGATCAAGGGGAACTGTTAAACTTACCTGTCCAGAAGACAGCCAGTTTCTCAAGGACCTGTCCAAGACCAAATAGCAGAAATTGCACCAAGTAGAATCATAGACTTTCATCTTTCTGCTCTCTGTTTAAGGTGTGCTTCCTGGTGCTGATTTCTCTTCTAGAAAAGATCCAGAAGCACCTTAAAAATAAAATGTGAAAATGAAACAAAGCACTGAACACACAGACCTTCCCTGGGCAAGAGGATGGGAGTGAGCAAGCAAACCACATGTGACAAATGTTAGGCATGTTGCTGAATGCAACTCTGGAAGCTGCTTAGATGCTGTGGTCAGGTGGGTGGGTATTACAAACATATCTGGGCTAGAAAAGAAACATTTTTCTAGAAAATGAAAAATATCTGGTGGAGAGAGCACTGAGAGGTAATAAACATGCAGCAGAAGCCCGTTTGGGGTAAAGCTGCATAGCCATGGTGCTTTGTAAGTAAGAGACCCATCAGTTCAGAGTTAGGAGGTACCAGATGTGCTCGTGGCAGTGCTGCTGAGGCAGGAAAGATGAGAGACAGAGCTGCTGTACCTCGGGTTCAGAGTGAGTCTGCTTCTTTCCAAACAGCCAGAGACTTCTGAGAGGGTTTTTTTTCTCCCGTTCCTGCATGTCCTGCATGGGTTTTGCAAGAAGCCTCAAATGAAGGGCTTGTTGTGAGTACCTGCTTTGGCTAAGAGTCCTTTGAGTAAGAGTTTTGGCCTTGCTCTTCAGTTTGTCTCTTCACGGGCTGAAGAGTTCAGTGCACTGAATTGCTCTTTCTCTGGATTCTGCGTGCCTTTTAAAAAAGATTAAAAATATTGTTTGGTGAAAGAGGGTTTTGCAACTGTAGAGAAATTATGGAGGCTGAAACTGATATACAAATGAGTGTTTTGTCTGATGAGACGGGAAACTGTGATTCAGAAATCTTATGGCCATTATTAGACCATTCTAGAATAGAAATCTAGAACAGATTCTAGTAGAAATCTCAGTGCTCCTTTGGAAAAGCTCTGTAAACCAAAAAAGGGTGCATTCCTCTTGGCCCCCTGATGATCAGTACTTTGAACAGACCCTGTGAACCTCTGTGGTGATGGGACTTTCATTTACTTGCAGAACATGGGACTTGAGTTACCATATGGGAAAGTAGCTGCTGTTTTAGGTACTCTGTAAGAAAAGGGTAGGAGAGTACAGGGAGAGAGATGAGAGCACCATCTGAATTTGAAGTGTTTGATCAAATGCAAATTTTTTTGAGGGGTCAGTTAACAGAAATAGCGTAGAAAAGCTTTATGAAACCATGACGCGTAAATACATTTTGGGTTTTTTGTCTGGTTGTTTTGTTTGGTTGTTTTGTTTTTGAAGCCCAATAAGTGTAAAGTTTTCTCATATATGACACATAAAACAGCACACAGGATGGAGTTATTTCAGTCTGCCAGAGTCTCCCTCTGTCTGAAAATAGATAATTTATTGTCATGCATGACCTTTCACTAATATCTGATGGTACCCCTGGCTGGCAATCTCAAAAGACCAAAAGAAACTGAGGATTGTGCTGAAGAATCTGAACTTTTTTTTTCTGCTTTTTGCACCAGTCCCGAAGAATTACAGCATTTCTTTGGTCAAATGAGGGGCAAATAAACAATTTTCACTTTTTCATTAGTACCCCACCAGAAGCTGGATGTCTGTAATTTTACAGGAATACTTAGAATTGACAGGTGGCCATTGGTGTTTTTTGTGGGATCTCAGTGGAGATAGATAACACTGCCCTGAAACAGATTAAAAATGACAAATGGGCCTGTCCAAAGACAGGGTAAAGGTTTTCCTTCTTTAAGAAAATTTGCAAACAACCTGTCCACTCTATCTCTTCCCTCTTTACTCTGCAATTACTCTGCAGTCTGGGCCAAAGCACCTGCAAGGATTTGCTGGAACTGTGGCCAGGGCTGGGGACACCACTGATTCTCCACTTCCCTACAGTTTGTTGCCCCTTTGAAGAGCAGCTGTTGCCTTTGAAGTGAACTTTTCTGAGCAAATGAGTATCGGCAGAGAGGATGAGATTTTGGCTGAAGATGGGCAGCAGGAAGTTCCCTTCCCAGAGGGGACTCTGCTGGCAGAGCCCTTGCAAGATTGAGGTTCAGCTGCTCCACCAGCTCCTTCTCACTCAGAATACACAACTGGGGATGAAGCAGAGGCACAACAGAGCTGCTGTGTGTAGGCCTCCTCCTGGCCTGAAGTCCTTGGGAAGGAGGGAGGTTGCTGTCCTGCCTGGCTCTGACCCTTCAATCTTTTTGCTGCATTTCTGAGCTGACCTGGAGCTCAGGTAAATGCAGAGTTTGAAGTCCAGGCTAACCTGCCTGCAGAGCAGGATGGGGTGCTGTGTTGCATAGGTTTTGTTTGTGTTACAGAGGCCTTACTGGGCAGGGCTGAGTCATTCCAGAGAAGCACAGAGTCCTGCAAATGCTCGAAAGTCTGTATTACCCTTCTGCCACCTTTTGTTCTAGTGGTTTTTTCCATATCCAGTTATGTCGTTTTATTCTCTGCAATATGTCCTTGTTTTCTCTACACTTCTCCAATCTGCCTCTGAGCTCTGAATCCTTGCTGGTGGTTTGTGCTGATATTCAGAGCTATTCTCTGTTTCTCCTGAGCATCTGGTATGTGCCCCACCCTGAGTGGCTGCCTCTGGCTGTGAGGGAGGTGGCAGGTTAATCTATTAGAGACTGGAGCTAGAGTCTGACTTCTCATGTTAGGTGCTTAAAACCCCAATGTCTGTCCTCAAAACTGTGTGTTGTCAGTCTCCCCTATCTAAAGGTGCCTCACGTTCCTCAGTACCTGCCTTACATGTGATGCTGCTGAGGTGTCAGGGTCAGGAGTATTGAGCATGGCTGGCTTGCTCCCATGAGATCCTCCTGAGAGTATCCCTGTTACTCCCAGGAGATGCTGGCACCTGATTCTAACTATGTAAATATTATCAGGAGGGCAAGGACTGAGAATTCAGTAAGGGAAAATGTCACTCTGTGACTTAGTTTGGTGGGATAATGGCTCTGTAACATAAACTGTCAGGCAGGTGTGGGTAGGGGTGTATATGGCTGTACATCACACCCTTTGCTGTGCAGGACAGCCCTTTGGGAAGTCAATCCTGGAGCCTGCCGGGTGGCTTTATTGGTTTTTGGGGTTGCTTTGTGCAGGGTGATTGCTGAAACAAGACTTGTTGTGGATGTCAGGCGATTCACAGCGTTTTTATGCAGCTTTTCACAAGCACTGATAGAGAAACAAACCAGTCTTCATGGCCACTCAAATTTGTCTTGACTAAGCACACCATTGCTGAATAAAGTATGCACCTATTGTTTTCAGACAGCTGTAATCCCTCTCCAGACTTTAGGGTGATTTAATCTCTTGACATGACTGTGCAACTCCTGTTATTTTTAGGCACATACATTAAGAAAAGGAAAGATCCATTTAATCTGAAAACATATTAGCAAGCATTCTTGGTTCCACAAATCTGAACCTGATACTGCAGGGAATAAACTGGAAGTCATTAACATGTGATTGCTGCTTGATGGCCAAAATGAAGCAGTTTCAGACCCACTCCTTACCTCCTTTTGCAGGTACTGCAAAGCGAATTGCTACTCTTGAAGATCATGTTAGAAGGTTAGGAACTCATTGCAGAGTATACTTTGCTGATCCCAGCTGTCCACAATCTGTTTGTGGTGGCCTGCTGGCCATGTGGGTGAGCTGGTGGGCATGAGGGTAAGGCCTGAAGTCCTCTCGTGTCAATGATGGATGTGTGTCAGTGCCCTTCCCATGATGCTTGAGGATGATGAACTCACCTGTCTGCCATCCCTGGTGTTGCAGCCCAGAGGACTGTCACTGCCTGCTGTCCTCCTCCTCTTCCTCCCAAACTCCTGATTCACTCAGGACAAGTGACAATGGGGACTGTCAGGCCATGTGATGAAGCTGGTGGCCGTGGGTTTGTGGTTTCCAGAGGCTGGAGCTGAGGCCCTAAGTCTCCTCTTTGGCACAGCAAGGAGCTGCTGTATTGCCCACCATGGAACTTGTGCAAAGCTGTTTCCTTGCCCAGTTCTATAGGGGAGGTGGGGTTACTAAAATCACTAAAATCACTAAAGTCACTAAAATCACTAAAATCACTAAAATCAAAGTGGTTCCCTGAAGGAGGTGATATTCCTAGCAGCATCACCCAACAGGCACAGGGACATGTGATAGAAGCTGAGGTGGAGGATGTTGTTCAAGCCTCCACAGACTCTTCTAGGCTTAGCTTGGGTGGGAAAGCGAGGCTCAGGCTCTGCTTATAAAGTGTCCTCTTTGAGAAAGAATGAGGAAAGGCAACGGCGAGGGACAAAGTGAGGAAAAAACCTTAAGCTGTGGCATTTCATGGGGTGGACAGCTAGCAGGAGATTGTTGACTGTTTGTTGAAAAGCCTCGCTGGCTGTGTTTGCTTTGGATACCACAAGTCACTGGGTCCTGGTGGGGACTGTGAGTCATGTTCCTCCTTGCAGTGGAAAACACGGATTCATCGCCGTGGTGCTGCGCTCCTGGCAGGGCGGACGGCCCCTTGGGGAGACGGGAAGGTGGCACAAGGCAGGAGGGGTGGAGGCCTTCCCCTCCAAAGGGGATAGGAAAGTGTTTCTGAAATGCTTTTTTTTCCCCTTTGGGCATCCACCCCTTAGTTCTGGGGAGAGCTTTGCTGTGGCCTCGAAAAAGGGACGTGCTGGAGTTCTTGTGTGCTTGTGTTGCTGTGGATACAGGGCTCTATTTTTGTGCCTCTTGCATGAGTTTTACACGCATCTTGCAGTGCCTTAAATGCATTTTTAGGGTTTGGGGTTCTGGGTAGCTAAAAGCATTGAAGTTGCATCTTCTGTGGTCTCCTTGGGAGTTTTGAGAAGGCTGGTTGTGACCACATTCCCTCTGCTGTCTCTTCCTTTGGCAGAACTAAACCAAGCGGTGGTTTCTTCCAGTTTATGAAGGAGTGATGCCTTTCTCTTGACTCAAGAGATGCTGGAGCTCCCTTTCTTTGGCTCACATGGAGAAGCCCTCAGCCCTCAGAGAAGAATAATGCCAGCAGCTGTTGGAGGGCCAGCATGAGGACAGTGTGGTCCTGCACTGCCGAAATACCAGTGCTAATTCTGTCCCTGAGTGCACAGAGCACACAAATCACCCATGACTCTTGGTTTTCCTTGTACCAGTCCAGATTCAACCCTTGATTTTCTTCCTGCTGGAAGGAAAGCACAGACCTGCCATGGCTCCAGGTGTGGGTACGGGCTGTCACTGGCCTTGCCTAGCAGGGGAAAAGGACCTCTGTGTCAGGTGGTGGTGAGCTGTTAACTCCTTCCTTTACATCAGGGACAAGAAATTCATTCCCTCTTGATAGACCAATAAGTCCTTTGCTATGCCACACATTAACACAAGCCTTGGTATTACCCAGTAAATGGTGGAATAATAATAATAATGTGGCTACAGGCCATCTGAAATGAGGTTGTGGCTGTAGCTGTCCCCATGGGCCACCTGCTCCTGCCTCCTGTGGGAGAGCTGGGGCTGGTAAAGAGGCTGTGTGTGGTAAGAGAATAGGTATTTAAGGAAATGGGGTTTAAATGAGAACTTAATTACTCACTTTTGGCCTCGTATCTGAGCAAGAATAACATGAAAACCTGAAATTAAGCACTTGTTGCATTCCAATACAGGGAAGAATGCCTCCAGTATTTGAAAATAATTCGAAGATAAATAGAATTAATACTTAACATATGAAAGAGACAGCTAATGTTTTGACAGACAAGCCTTCTCCTCAGAGCCAAGAACATGCATTACCTAAAGGAGGAAAATCCTCATTTGTACTGCAGGTTGCCAGGAGTCATAATTAAAGAACAAAATTAGTTGAGGAGAGGATGGAATGAAGAGTAAAAAGATTGTTGTTTCTTAGATAACTGTGCAGTTGTTGCTGAAGGAGCACACAAACTTTTCGGTGTGGCTTTTATTTCTTGATCCGTCTCTATGTCCATCAGAACATTCACTCCAGGTTTCCTTGTATTAAAAATAAAAACAGAAATGTCCTGCTGAACAAGTTGTTCTGCCGTGGGTGGAGATAAGCCTGCTTGCCCTCTGTTGTGTGGAGTCTCTGATGTCTAATTAGGGGTGAGGTAGGGTTTTTTTGCTGTTTTAGTGAGTCCATCATTAGTGTTTCTTTCCTTTGTCGTCCACTTGAACAAAGTGTGAGGGTTCCTACAACCTTGGATACAACTGCCCTGCTGGCACATTTGATGGAAATTTCCTGGGCTGCTAAAAGCTCCTGGAGGGGTGAAGGGGAAGGGCAGATAACCAGTAGTATGGACCCACCCACAGGCTGTATAATTGCTCATTTCTGCAGGAAAGCAGCCTGAAATTTTGCAGAGGATTGGACCTGTTTGTAGGAGATTTGTTATTCTGATCTTATTAACACTGGCTTTGGTTACCCAGATGTTCCCAAAAGGCAGGGAAGGGTAGATAAGAGCAGTGCCATGGCCACAGAAATGGTTAACTGGAAAGCAAAATCTGAGGCATTTTTTTGTCAGAGACAAACAGTGTCTTGCTTAGATATATAAAACACACAGCCTTCTCTACCTTGCACACCTTTCATAGCTACAAATGCATAAATCTTTTCTTCCAGAAAGGAATCCAGATGCTCACTTACTTTAATTCGACTCAAGATAAAGTGGCCACATTTTCCCTGCCTGGAACATTTGCAGAAAAGCCACTGAGGGATTTTGGCTTGTTGTTTTAGTGAGAGAATAACAGAAGTCCTCCCATTTTCTCCTCTTTCGAGGTTAGACCAAGAATACATCCAGCAGTCATGAGCTGGGGTGTATTAATAGAAAGATTTTCTCTAAAAAATGTCCACGACTCCTAGAAGGAGATTTATACTATGTAATCCACCATTTCAAAGGCTAAGGTCACCACTGAACATGTCAGCCCACCGGGATATCATAACACATAAATTATATAATCAATAGCACATGTTTCCCCCCTTTCTTTACCAATTAATGGATTTTTGAAGTAGAGAGCTTGGCTTATATTTTTCCAATCATGTTGGATGGGGAAACGCTTCAGAAGGAGGGTTCAGAAGGAAAAAGATCTGGTGTTTAAGGTGTTCACATCAATTCTTTCTTCAGCAAATGCACAGGAGCACCAGCTGTACTTATAATTCTGCTTCCTGCCTTCTGACAATGTTATTAATTCTTCACAAAAATGAATGTATATACTACCATTCAATTTTTTTCAATTTCATCTCAGATTTGTAACATTTCCATGCCAAAATCTTCTCACAAAACCATCTTATTATCCTTTACCTCCTCAGTTCTTCTTGAAGATTCTGATTAAAGCATTCTTCCAATTTTGAATGGGATTAGGATGAGATAATGAGTGATTTATATCAATTGACAGGATATTTCCTGCTCTTTCCATAATTTTGTATAAATTAGGTATTTCTTTATCAAGATAATGGGAGTGTTTGCCCTGTTGAGCTCTTTGCACTAATTTTTGATCCTATTGATTTACTTATTGAAGTAGAGGTATTTGGGACTGAATTGTGAAACTCAGTGTCACTTGTAAAGATAGTCCCATAATAATGCTTATCAGTGTAGCTTGGCTTAATTATTTTTTTATTTTTATTTTTATTTTTTAATTTTTTTTTCAAAAACAGCCAGAGCAGTGCAAGCAATATTTCATGATATTGATACCTGATCATGTCACAGGAAAACACATTTTTAAATGTGCATAGGGAAGGGAGACAAACACAAGCTCTTTTTTTCTGCTGGTTTAACTGTTCTAGGCTTGGTTTGTCACCTTCACTTTCTGCTTAGGATTTTGTCGGTATAGAGTTAGTTTCCTTAAACAGAAGAAAATGAAAGAGAAACCAAACTCCCCAAAGCAAACTGTCTCTGCCTTTGTGTTGTGTGGAGGATCTTCCTGAGTCCATGGCTCAGCAAGTTTCCCAGAACATCTTTCTTAAGGCAGGCAGAGGCATCGGGGGCATATTTCTCTTGGCTAGCCCCTCTCTGGAGAGATCCCTTGGAGGAAGCCCATGCTGTGGTAGGGTTTGTCTCAGTGGAGATGAGACTAAGGAACTAGTTCCTCTCCAGAGGGACAGTCCCAGTCCTTTTGTTTTCTTGTGGCAATGGTTAACCACTCTAAATGGAAGATCTGCTGCGCAGTGCTTGACAAATGCAGAGGCTGAGTGTGTGAGTGGGCATTGCTTCTCTTCTGGGGAATGACTGGTTGGCAGCAACTCACCTTTTTGTGAGCCATTAGCTTTTGGAGAGCCCAGAACTTGGGAAGACAGGCCCCTCATAGTTTGTTTATCACTTCCCTGCATCCCTTTATTCAAATGAGACATCTTCCTTCTTTCCACCGTGATCCGGGCTCATGGACAAAGCACACAGGTGGAGTTTTCAAACTCTCAAAACTCTGCCCTGAGCCTGCACAGACTGAGGTTTCTGGAAAGCTTATGTGGCTGATTTGGGGAAAATCACACAGGGGTGGCAGGAGGTCTGGTATTGGTGGCACAAAGGCCATATTCTTTTCCCAGTGTGTGGAGCCATCACAGAATCCCAAAACAGCTCTTTTCATATAGTCTGTAACAGGGTCAAAATGTGCTTTTTTCCCCCTAGCTTTGTGCTGAGAAGCAGCTAAACCATTTTGCTGTAGCTTTCCCAAAAACCACTTAGTCTGGGGCAGGCAGCAAGCGTGGAAAAAATCCAGCCCAAACAGCTGAAATCTGGCAAAGTTGAACACAAACTGAAACATTCTTCTCATGGAGAAGTGCTGAGTGATCTCTGATATGCAGAGTTCCCTGCTCCACCTACATAAGACACACAGACAAAGTGTGCAGCACACTCTCTGTGCTCCTCATCTTGGGTCTGATCTGCAAGTTTTATGTGTAAAAATGTACAGCTTTGGAGCTGCATAGCTCCCTGCTGCACAGGATTCCTGGCTCCAGATCTGTTGCATCACTCCCCTGATGTCATCCTGGCATATAACACCTCCAGCATTCTTCTCTGCCTGGAGGAACATTATAGTCCACACTGGGTTTTATCTTTTTTCTTTTTCTTTTTTCTTTTTTTTTTTTTTCTTCCCTGGTTGGTCACTGCCACTGCAAAAAATCAAAGGCAGCCTTACACATTTGTCTCTTTTTCATTTTGTTTTGCTACAGAAGTTAAAAAGAAAAGCTTTTGAAGGACTTTCTCCCAGCACAAGTGAGGAAGCAGCTGTTTAGCATGAAAAAAAGCCCATAAGTTTGTGCTTCCTGAGCTAAGAAATTACTGCTGCTGCTGCCACCACTAATGTTGCTCTAGACATTTCTTGTGGCCTGGGAGATGACACTGTGGCACACAAGGCTGGAGGACAACACTGGGGTGGGGATGGGAGACCAGGCAAAGTCATGTGGCTCTGACTCACTGGAAGTTTTTTTTCAAAACCTTTACTGAGACCTTATGGCCAGCAATCTGTGCCAAGCCCTGTAAGAAATCTACCCTGTGTTATATTTTCCTTGAAAGAAGAGTGGAAGAAGCAAATGCTGTGGGAATGTTGGTCAGCAAAGCCTGTGAAACTGGTTACAAGGATGGGAAAAAGAAATTTTGCTGCTTCTGCAAATTTGAGAGAGCAAAATCACTGCAATCCACTATCAGTGTTGGCACTCAGCTAAAACCTGTCTGTGTAGAAGACTGGGAAGGGGAGCTGGAGGCAGGAGGTACAGGCCTGCACTTGGCATGTGTGGCCTAATGTCACAGAATCATGGAATATCCTGAGTTGGAAGGGACCCACAAGGATCATTGGGTCCAACCCCTGGCCCTGCACACACACCCCAACAATCCCACCCTGTGCATCCCTGAGAGCATTGTCCAAACTCTCCTGGAGCTCTGGGGCAGTGACCATTCCCTGGGGAGCCTGGGCAGTGCCTGAGCACCCTGGGGGGGAAGAACCTTTCCCTGATATCCAACCTCAACCTCCTGTGCCACAGCTCCAGGCGTTCCCTCGGCTCTGTCCCTGGTCCCAGAGAGCAGAGCTCAGTGCCTGCCCCTCCTCTTCCCCTCAGGAGAAGCTGTGACTGCCATGTGTCCCCTCAGTCTCCTCCAGCTGAACAGGCCAAGTGTCCTCAGCTGCTCCTCACACGGCTTCCCCTCAAGGCCCTTCACCATCCTCGTGCCCTCCTTTGCACACTCTCTGATACTTTAATGTCCCTCTGATATTGTGGCACCCAAAACTTCACACAATATTCCGGGTGAGGCTGCCCCAGGCCAGAGCAGAGTGGGACAATCCCTCCCTGGCAGGCTGGGGATGCTGGGCCTGGTGTCCCCAGGACAGGGATGTCCCTCCTGGCCCCAGGACACTGCTGCCTCCTGTCCAACTGGCCACTGCCCAGGAGCCCAGGTCCCTTTCCCTGGCACTGCTTTCCAGCCTCTCATTCCCAGCCTGTCCGTGCATCCAGGGCTGCCCCATCCCAGGTGCAGAATCCAGCACTGTCCCTTGTTGAACTTCACACAGTTGGTGATTGCCCAGCCTTGACATTTGTAGAGATCTCTGCAGGCCCTCCCTGCATCCAGGGAGTTGACAGCTCCTCCCAGCTCTATATAACCTGTGCACTTGCTCAGTATCCCTTCCAATCCTGCATCCAAGTAATTTATAAGGATGTTGAAAGTGGGTCTGCAAGTGTGTGTGGAACTGTGAAACCTGTGTCAAGGGCTGTGTAGGCATTTAAGATGTCTCCATGTGTGATGTCCTTTGAGTGGCCTGCACTCAGTGGTGCTCTGTGGCCCTGTGTGGGATGAGGAAGGCAGGCATCTGCCACAGTGGTGTGGGACCTGCTCTGAGGGCCAAAGACCTGTTGCCTGTAGGTTATTTTTGAGGCCCTGGGAGAAGTGTGTTGCTGGACAAGGATTTGAAGGCTAGTCTCCCCTGCCCTAGGCTAGTGTTTTACCTATAGCCCCTTCTTTGTTCTTTCATATGTGCAAGAAGCTGGGCATGTAAGCACAGGTCTCAGACGTGGTCTAGTGTGAGCTGGTTTAGTAACTCCACCACTGCCACACCTGGAAGCAGGGGAGTAAAGAGAACCTTTATCTCACTTTCCTTCTGCTCTGCCCCTGGGACCTGGCTCTCCTCAGCAGGTGCTCCCTGCCAGGCTCTGCAGGGGCAGTAGGTGCATTTCACCTTCAGGTCCAGTGACCCACCTGGTGGGAAAAACACTCACCATTTTCCTCAGAAAATAAGGGGGCAGTACTAAGGAAGGACTGCCACAAAAACATCACTGATGGGCTTGAGGTTGCTGTCACTAGAGTAGCACCCAGCTACTCTAGGTGAAGACCACCTGGGCAGTGATGGACATCTGCCAGCTTTGTGGGAGAATTTTGTTTCCTATGCTGCTGAAAGCCCAGTATTTTTGAGTATTAATTTCCTTTCTCTCTTTGGTGGGGGCAAGAGGGTGAAGTGTTATATATAGAAAAGGAGCATAATGGGGTTACTTCTCCCCCTAGGAAGTCATGGTGACAAGTCCTTGAAGGACATGGAAGTTAAGTGCATGCCAAGAGAACCCAGGAGACCAGGTCTGGAAAAAACTAACCTGTATTCTTTTCTGGAGAAAGGGGAGAATGCAGGAAGAAAAGGCTTTTACATAGGAAGTAACAAATTAGCAGGACCAGAAGATAGTCTGTAGGGAGGGAGGAAGTGGGGGTGGGTGGCTGGTGCCTTTACAAGCTGCTCTGAACAAGGTGCCGAACTTCCTGGGAAGCTGCTTGGGGTTAGCCAGTTTTTGCAGCCGTGCAAAAGGATTTTACCCTTTCCCGGTGAGCAGTTCACGCTCTCCCTCATCCTCCGGCCAGTTTACGTCGCTGGTTAACTGGGAGAAGTAGCTCCCTCCTTAGCTTCCCCTCCAGAGTGGAAGTGGGAAAGCAGAGCCCTTCCTTTCTTCTCGGGGCCGGGATCCTGGAGCCGTGGCTGAGGCTGAGTCCCTACAGCCCTGGATGGAGAAGTAGTCGGGGACAGATGAGGAAGCGGTGGGTTGAGCAAAACCCTTGCGCTATAGAAATCTTTCTTCCAGAAAAGTGGGAAGGGGGTGGGGCAGCAGCCACCCTTGCTGCAGTAGCAGCGTGTTTTCATTGTGATGCAAATCTCTTCATGTAATTTGGGTCACGTTCAAGTTCACCCAGTTCTTGTGGCTGGAACTGAAACCAGCACGTCTTCACTTTTGCTCACAGCTCTCAGTGCTCTCCCCTGTCACGATCTCAGGGCTTGTTTTGCGACAAGGCTCCGCCATCCCTGGAGAGGAGCCGTCCCATGGAGCACATCAAGGTCCTCCGGCAGCCGGGATCTCACCACGCCCCTCTCCCCTCGACTGTGGCTCTTTGGTGGGATGGACCAGGCACACATGGGCGTGCTCTGATGCCGTGAGGTTTTGGAGAGCGGTTTCGTTCAATCAGAGTTGCTCACACAGACCTTGTAGGGCTGACACCCCGAGCAGCACCTGCAAACGCAGAAAGCAGCCCCGCTGCGCCCGATTGCAATCGCCGAGACACTGCCCTGCACCCCGCTCCGGACGGCTCTGAACACACTGCCTGTGCTTGTGGGAAACACGATGTACAGATTTAAACAGGAAATTTACAGTCTTCTTGCACAAAACTTGACTTCTCCTCACTCCCTGCGCGGAGTGAGCCTGTAAATGTTTAAGTCACCTCACTGTTATCCTGTGTGGGGTCTTTGTTCCTCGCCTCCCCTGCTTATGTTGACCTTCTCTTGCTGCACAGCCGGCATTAAATTCTGGGGCACAGGGCAAAGGCTGGGCTTGGTCACCTCTTCCTTGCCCCCCTTGGAAGGGCTGACTTTTGCTGCTATCTGATGTGGATTAGTGGGGCTCCCCTCTAGTTCTGGGCCCTGGGCAGTCACCTCAGTTGCTCTCTCCTAAACCTAATTCTGTTCTGCTTTGTCTGGAATATAATGCTCCCTGGAATTCATTTTAAATGCAGAGCAGGGTCAGGGGAGGCTTCAGGGACAGCTCGGGTGCTGTTAGGGCTCGGGCTGTGCTGAAGGCACTTCAGGCCTGTTTTGTACAATTGGCTGTTAAGTCACTGTGGTTTCCTGAGCCACCTGTTGGAAAATCACCTCCAGCAAGCTCGGCTCCCTGCAGCTGCTGCTGTCTCTCCTGGTACCCAGGCTCACAGGGTGGGCTCTGTGCGTGACTCCTCCTCCCACCCACACCAGCTCAGACCTAAAAATCTCTGGTGCCCTTCAGTGGAGGGTTCAGCCCCTGATATTCTGCATCCTGATCCTATTCCTTGTGCTTTCTGTCCCTGGCTCTGACCCAGCTGACAGGAACCTGCCCGTGTTCAACACTCATCAAGCCATTTTGGTACACTCAGTGGGGACTGAACACGGTGGAAAGAGCACAGATCTCAAAATCTTGAGTTTCAAAATCACCTCTTGCTTTGAAGGATCTGATCCTGCTTTAGTCTCACGCTCCTGTAAGGCAGTCTGGTCTCCTTGCACTTCACTGCAGCTGCTTCTGGTGAGAAGTATGGCAGCTGCTCCACGCTGTATAAGAGAACACTTTGGCAAAAGAGACCTAATGATTGTGCTTGGCTGCATATGCAGAGGAAAATTAGGGAGAGGGAATGTAATTATTGGAGTTTGGCCAGGACATTGGGATAAAACACCTGCACTTGTGCCGTGACATGATCATTTGCAGTAAAGGAAAGTGTACACAGTCAGTGTTAGGTCACTCTTCTGGATGCTCAGTGTCATGAGGAATGTTCTGCCCTCGCCATCCATGGGGAATGGGGTTTTAATTCTTTGTACAGGATAATTGCATGAGCACAACCATTTCCCTTAACATAACTCATGGAAAGAGGTAGTGGCCCTCTCTAACTTCGTAGGGGCCGTGGAGAAGCTGTTGGTATGTTCTTCTGAAATAACTCTGGTTATAACTTCCTGGGCTTTTGTTTCAGGTGTAATTAGAGAAATAAAGGCAAAACCAGAATCTTGGCTTTGTATACCCTGAAACAGCAGGGGTGGAGGAATAAAGGTTTTTTCATTAGCACTGTGTCTCTTCAACCCTACCCCAGCTGAGACCCTGAGAGGTGAGGGGCTGAGTTTGGGTTTTGAGGTGGTAGTGTTCAAGATGCTGAAATTCTAATGGATTTGGTGTGAGACTAGCTGGTGCCCTGGCCAACCTGAAACTGAAGTTATGAGAACAGCTTCTTTGGTTTCTCTGTTTCTCTGTTGGTTTTTGTCATCCTTAACCCATAAGCAATCCCAAACCCAACTGAGGTGAGAATTTTGCTTTGGTGGCCATCTTTGACCCTTCACAGTTATTTTAAGATCCCTTAGAGATGAAGATTACAAGATCATCACAGAGAAAAAAAAAAAATTGCATTGTGTTTTGGGAGTGGCTAACCTGAGGGGGTGGTGAAATCTGTAACCTACCCCATGTGTGTCACTCATATCAAAGTACAAATGATAAATGAATGTAGTTGATGTTGATCACAAATTTGACATCACTTTGATCAGCTTCAGGATTAGCTGTGCCTGACAGCATTCATTCTTGGAGCTGGACTCCTTCTCATGGTGAACAATAGCATCAAATGATCTCTCATTAAGTTAAAAAAAAAGAAGAAAAAAAGAAAAAAAGAAAAAAAAAAAGAGAAAAAAAGGAAGATAAACTTCAGGCTCACTGCCATCCCTAAGAAAACAATCAGCTTGTTTGGGATGAACCACGGAACTGCTGTGAGAAGGATCCACTGGCTTTTTCTGATGAAGGAGGAAGTGCAGTGTTTCTCAGAGAGCATGAGGAGCCTACAGATAGTGGCACTAGCTCTTGGAAACAGCTCTACTAGTTTTTTTCCCTAACAAATTCAGGGGATTTCCAAAGATGAGAGTTGTGGCTGTAAAGAGTGGGGGCTGCTCCAAACAGTCTCCAAACACAGTGATCCCCAAGAGAAAATGTGCTGTTTTCTCCCAGCTATTAGTGAGATAACTGTTAACCCCAACAAGAAGTTTAAGAGGAAGTTCTTACGATGAAATGTTTATAAACAGGAAAACCCCATGGACTGTCTTCTTAGTACCTAAAGAAAAGCCTAATTCTGCTGGGGGGAGGTGAAAGGCATTCCTTAAACCAGGGAATGAACTTTCCATTCTTCCAGCTCTTGGGACCTTCCAGGGGGCACCAGGCAACCCCTCAGCCAGGGAGTTGGGCTGCAGGATCCCTGCCATGTGTGGACACATAGCCCCACTGCTCCATGCTCTCAGCTCACAACTGGTTGATTTTATCTTTGTTCCCTCTTGGGGGAACCATGTGTGATGCCCAGAACATCCCAGAGAGGCAAGAGTGGTTCTTCCACCTTTGCCTTGAAATGTTGAGCAATAGCAGCTTGGACCTTCAGCATTTCTTGGAAGCTGCTTTCACTTTCTAGGACTGCTGGTTCTGGCTGATCTGCCACATATCTCCGAGGCACACATCTCCTGTGCTGTGTGTAAATCTGCAGCAACACATCCTAGATTCCTGTAAGCTCAGACATCCCCCTGCCCCCATTCGATTGAGAGAAACCCCGAGTTCCTTTTTTAGCTTCCTTTGTTGACCACAACTCACGTCAGCAGTGAAGTCCCGCCTGCCATGCTGCCTGCCAGCGTGTGTGCATATGGTCTGCAGAACATGAATGCACCAAACCACTTCACAGCATTGTTGTTTTCTTTTGCCTGCTTTTTTTTTTTTTTCATTCTCTCGGTGGAAACTATTAAGGACCGAAAGCCTTTGCTAATAAAATTCACACAGCTGCTGTCGCTGCAGATGAAATCCTGACACCACAA
Source organism: Horornis vulcanius (assembly GCA_013401035.1). Taxonomy (NCBI): domain Eukaryota; kingdom Metazoa; phylum Chordata; class Aves; order Passeriformes; family Scotocercidae; genus Horornis; species Horornis vulcanius. Next base: position 17,997 of record VZUA01006884.1, read on the forward strand.
TAGGGATTTCGGGCCATGGCTGCCCCCCTTGCAGAGTGCACTGAAAGAGGACAATGCATTTCCAGAGCGTGGAAAGCCCTAGCAAAGACAGGTCACTGTGTGTCTGGCCACCAGACCTGTGAGGCTCTCTGCAATCAGTGCGGGTTTGCCGTTTCCCCCCTCATCCCTGCCCTTCCCCCAGGCGCAGCTTGGTTTGGTGAAGTCAGATGCCAATTCTGTCCTGAAGGTGCAGGATAATAGAGTTCACCCGGGGCTCACATTTGGCCTGTCAACAGCTGGCCATTTGTCTTCTCAGCTTCCAGTTGTCTGATAATGAGATATTGTAATGAGAGTGCTGACACTACAGTGTGGTTCTGCTAAAGGCCAAAGGTAGGGGGCAAAATGAACTCTGTTCCTGCTTTTCCCCTTCTCCTAAACAGAGCTGAAGGTGCTGCTTAAAGGACCCCAGCTAAATTAATTCAGAGGTCTGAGAGAGGCTCCATTTCAGGAGGAGTGGCCTGCTGCAGAAATAACGTTATGTTGGATCCAGCCATGCCAGGCTGGGTGGCCTTTGTAGGGTGGCAGACACCTCACATTGGGCAGGAGTGTTTAAAGGGCAGACAAATGTTGAATTTCCATGGAGGTCTCTGTTTCTGAATTTCCCTCTCTTTTTCAGTACAAGCCAACACCTGAACCAGGTTTGTGGAGGACAAGCCACATCTGAACCAGTATCTTTTGGTGCAAATATAGCCTAAATAGCCACAACAGAAAATTGCTCTTATTCTGCCAGACTACTCAAGCCATCAACACGCAGACATAAGATTTCCAAGCCACAGGGCTTTCAGTTCTTGTGTGTGATAATTTGTGCCAATTGCGATAGGGGCTGCTTGAGTTGGCAGCTGTAGTGAAAGAGTTGTAGGTGAAGTAAGGCCTTGGTGAGAAAGAGAGCACTGCTGGCCTGTTTAGGGGCCAACAGAGCTTTTACAGAGCCTTCCTGAACTTTGTTTCACTATTCCTGTTGCTCCAAGTGTGAGATGTATGGCTGAGCCATGAGGCAGGGCTGGATCCATCACTTAGGAGGAAGGGGAAGGAAGAGTCTTTTAAACAGTCCTGGCTGTTTGTGTCATTAAAAAATAAATAACTCTAGGAAAAAACAAATCCCCTTCTTCTCCTCAGCAGTGTTTCCCAATTACTTCAAAATCCTGTCCCTGAGCATTTTGTTGTGTTTGTTAGAAACTACATGTTTATGAAGACATTCCTGCGAGGCTTCTGCTCCTGTGGCCCAGGAATGGGATGTGCCAGCTGGGGTGTGTGGGGCTTGATCCTGCAGCTCTTGCTCACACAAAGGTCTCAGTCTTGCACCTGTGTGGGGATGCAGTGCAATGTGAGCAGGGCCTTGTTCGATGCTCAGCCTTTCACTGGGTTTTTGGGTGAAGGGATAACGGGAAAAGAGGACTAAGGGAAAGAAATATTCATTGACTTCAGGGGGAGTAGGACTTCTGGCTTGACTGGAGACCACTTGTGAAGGTCATTGCATGAGTGTGAGCTGGTCCTGTCAGTTCCTGTTGCCACCTTCCATCTGTAGTAAAAAAACCTCACTGTGCAAGCAGCTGTTAGTTACTTATTTATAAATAAGTTATATATGTTGGCCTGATTCAGTCAAATTGACTATTCAGAATTACAGCTCTTCAAAGCTGTTGCCTTCAAGCTTTGCCTCAACCCATTGTTGCTTTTTCCCTGGAGAAATGGTCCATGTTTTCTTGTCTTGGTCTCTCGGCTCTGCCATCCTGCTCCAGCCTGGCTGCAGGAGTCTTTCCTCCAACCCCAGCTGGACCCAGAGCAGGTTATAGCCCATCCTGCTCATGCCCAGGCCCTGACAAACCCAGACATTTTGATTCCCAGGGGCCAGGTTCTGTTTTTCTGAGAGCAGAGGGCCACTCAGAACATCTGAGGTTTTGAGCCACCTCTCTAGACCTCACTCTCCTGTTGTTGAAGAGGACAGAAGTTTGTTGCTCTTTCTTTGGAGCCTTTTAGACACGAGCTTCAGGCTGCTGACAAAGTGCTGTTTGGCTTCATGCTAATCTGGCAGAGAGCAAGTCCCATATCTCTTATTTACAGCTGTGCTCCTAATTAGTTAGCAGCAAAACCACATAACAAAATGCAGCTTGTACTCAGACGAGTCCTGGCTAAAGCCAAGCTGAGATACAGTAAGGTTAAAAAAACCCTTCAAGACTCTGAGCCACGCTTAAGGTAAATCCACAGAATACAGAAAATTACCTCAACCCTGGGAAAAGCAGAAATTTTAAGGTGTTCTCCGTGCAGAAAGCAGTGAAAGTAACAAATCAGAGCCAAGACTAGACTAATACTCATAATGTGCACATAATGAAGCCTCTGGATATTGAACAGGCTGGAGCTTGAATCTTTCCCACTGTGGCAATTCTGCATAAAATATAAAGTTGTGATGATGAATTCAGAGGATGTTTGCTTTTTAAAATATTACTTTATATTGTCTAAGAGTCCTTGGGATGTGGTGATATGTTGCGGTCTCTTTTTTTATTTCAATTAAAAAAAAAAATCTGTTTTATTCAAGCCTTTTTCCAAAGCACAAGCAAAACAACCTTTTAAATTTCTTTTCAGTTCTCTGATGTACATGAGTGAGTAATGCTGAAAGAGGAGCTCAGGGCCAGTGCCATGTCAGGTACTTGCCCTCAACACGAGCACTGCTTGTAGATGCTCCTTGTTGCTCTCAACAAGACATATCTCCCTTTGCTGGTGAGCCAGAAAAAATATTTAAAAATCTTCTGCTGGCTATATTTTTCCTGTACCTGTTAAATGGAAGGATTACCTTTTCATTAAGAGTGACTTTCTGTGTGTCTTGGGGGATGTCTTTTCCAGTGCAGAAGGCAGCAGTGGTCCCAAACCAGAATCAGACCACACACTTTTGTCTGCCTTCTTCTGATCCCAACCTGCTGTGTCAGATGAATAAACATCAGCCTCAGGGGACTCCCATGCACCAGCTTCCCCATTTTTCAGTTGTGAGGAAAAAAAAGAAAAAGTTTCTCTTTGAGATGTCTGATGAAATTATCTGTGTCAAGACGAGCAGAAATGCTTCCTCTGTCCCCTTTTGAGGCTTAGCAGTTGCTGTGATTAGGGCAGAGCTTTCGCCCCTGATGTGGAGGGGTGCAGCTATGAACACTGCCATAAAGAAGGCAAAGGAGCATCTGATTCCCTACCCTCCAGGTGAGGCCCAAGGGAGCAGGTGTGCTGGGAGCATGAGGAGGTCTGTGAGGGGAAAAAAAACCCTCAAACAATTGCAGAGAAAAAATTAGAAAGTGAACAGGAGATTAATTAAATAACCAGACAGCTAGAAAAACAGAAAATCCCAAAGCAATTGGTGTATTTTTATCTCCTTTTTTATGGCAGTGATGTTGGTACCTTTCCTTTTCCTCTCCACAGCAGTGTGGCTCTTCTCTGAGAGCTTCAGTGACAGGCATCACATTTGGGAAAAAAACACAGCCACCAACAAGAAAGCCCAGAAATAACTTTTGCAGACTTTAAGATTTCAGAAGAAATGGAGAAAAGATGGTCACCAGACAGGGGAATCAGGGTTGGCTGGGCTGGGCCACCCAGGGAAGACATCCAGCTCCTAGTCCAGGGCTGTCTCCTGAAAGATGGGTGAAGGAGGTGCAGACCTGATGTACCCATCCCATGGAGTGACTGCTCATCCTAACAGGGATGCTCCTTGCAAGGCTTGGTTTTCCCCACTGGGGAAGCAGCAGCAGCTGGGCAAAAGCATTTCTGCCTTTTGTTAGCCTGGGACAGGTCTTGGCCCTGAAACCCCTGTCTTGTGATCTGGTGGTGACGTGGTGTTGATTAGAAAGGGGAGGCTTTCAGGAAGGTGTTAAAAAA
>VZUA01006892.1:1695-30992 GCA_013401035.1 Horornis vulcanius
AAATCTACTCCTGATAGGACCAGCTTTGAAATGCTGTGAAAACTAAAATGTCCATAAGGTAATAACAACTAATTTTTACCTTAATCAACTAACACTTTAAAAGAATTTAATATAGGGCACTTGTGCCTTGTGGGGAAACTGGTTTGAAACCTACTGTAAGGTGCTGAGTTATTTATGAGAATAATTATACATTTGTTACTTGAGTTTGTACTGGGAAATCAGGCTCTGAAATTAGAACAAAATACCAGTAAAAATGAAGTCAGTGTTGTGTGTGTTAGAAACTCCAGCATTGAAGTAAATAGTATTTAACACAGAAAAGAACAGCAGTTATCAGGAAATCTTTGAACAGAGAAAGAACAGTAGTTATTAGGGAATATTAAAGCTTGACAAACTCAGCTCATATTTGCAGGCTTGTTTCTGCTTAGTGATGCCTTTGAGCCAGAGTAAGATCACTGCAATGTTTCTCTCATCTCCCTTATGATGGGGAGGAAGTGTGCACACAGCTTTTCCACTGGACTGGAAAAACTTTCCATCTTTCTGCATGGTGTGGGCTGCCTTCCCTTTCCACCATGGTTCTTTAGCTTTGCTGAGCTGTAGTGTTGGACAGACCCTTTAGCCCATCTCCCTGACAGCTGATTTGTTCTCTGACTTTGGCAAAGCCACTTCATGTTTCTGGGTTTGAGTGTCTTTATCTGGGTAACATTACTTCTTCCCCTGGTTCAGCACATTGATGTAAGGATGAAAACTTCTGCCTAAGAGACAAGTGGTGACAGGATGGATGACAGAGTTGAGAATTTTGCTTGTAGAAATTCATGCATATTGTGCACATGAGCTGTTTTTCTCTTCCAGTTTTGGGCAAATAATCTCTGCAAAACACCATCCAGCCTGTAGGGGTTTGCAGGGCCTTGGAGTTGGAGTACTGTCTACACAGAACTTCTATAGTGTTTGAAAATTTACCTGTTGTTCCTCTTATGAAATACAAGCATATAGAGCTTAGTTGAGCTTTGGCTTCAGCTTCTCTCTGAGAGAGCTTGAAGAAGAATCACAGGGCATATATGACACAGTGTGATCAAATGCCAGAAATATTTTGTTCTTTTTTTCTTCCCGTGATTAGTGGCATTATGCAGTTATGCAAATAATCTGTTATTTATATCTAGACACATTATGCAGTTATGCAAATATTCCATAAATAATTAATATTTCCCACAATTATTTGGGGGGAAATATTCCCCCAAAGCATGTAACATCAGCTGTTTAATATGCCATGTGTATAGTACACACTTCTAGTTGTGTCATACCTCAGGTACCCAGCTCAGTGAGGTTCCCAAACTCCAGTGCACAGGCCATTAGCAGCCGTCAGATTCCAGCAGGGCCGTGGCTGATCGTATAGAGTAGGCTGTTGTCGTGTACTAGTTTAGCTCCTCATCTGCCTTCTTTCCATCTGCTTTGTTTTGATGTAAGCAATGTCAGAAGGCACTGCAATCCTGGTGGTTGCTGAAGAACACCAGGCACGTGGTGAGCTCAAAGAGAATTATTCATACTAACTGCTTCTAAACACCTTGCTGAACTGCAGTTCAGAGCACAGCACAGGACTCTGAGAGCTAAGCTGCCCATGTAGAGGAGAGAACTGGGTGCTTTCAGAGCACCTAAGTTAGAAGCCTAGTTCTTAGAAGAGTGGAAAACCCAGTATTTTTTTGTTCTGCACTAGGCTTACAGATATGCCTAGCTGGACTGGGTGACAGGAAATTCCTGAGTCATCTTTAGTCACATAGTGATATTATGGGGAACATACAGAGAAGGTTTTGAGGGATTTAATTGACTGTATTCTGGCTTAAAAGCTTCTGATATGGATAATTCAGGCGATCGAGTATTTGCTTGATTTTAACTGAACCAAAATGCTGCTGTCAATGCCCAGAGGAAATCACAGATTAAATGACAAAATGTCTATTTCCTGCATGAAATGAAGGAGGAGGAGGGGAAGGGGAAGAGAAGGAGAAGGAGAAGGAGAAGGAGAAGGAGAAGGAAGAAGGAGAAGAGTCCTTACTGATAATTTTGTTTGGTTTTATACTTTCAGAACCATTTTGAAAATAGTTACACATCGACAGAAAATCCCACCATTTCTTTAAAAGCCAATACTTCCCTTTAGAACCTGGAATATATAAGCAAATAACAGAGAGAAAGCAAGTACAGAAGTAGGAAAAGTATAAGACGTAAAAAGAAAGTAGTGATGAGATAAATAAAGAGAACACTGCACAAAGGAAAAGAAATGGCAGATAGAAAGGAGTCTGTGTGAGAAAGTGAGGGAAAGAAGAATAAGAGAAGCAGAACAAAATAAAGAGCCCAGAATAAAAACATAGGTCATGACAAGTCAAGAAGAAGAAGACTATCGTAAAGGATGGAAAAAGCATGGTCAGCAAAATAAATGAACAGGAACCAGTGTTTTGAAACAAGGGAATAATTGTGACTGGAAAACACCTGAAGAATGGAACATTATGCCAAAACAGCTGGGAAGCAAGAAACTGAACAACAAAGAGAGTGGAAAATGCAATATATATGTGTTTTATGATGCATAAGATTGTGTTTAGATCTAGCATGATTTCGGTGTTCATGAATGTGCCACTTTCTCATGTAGATTAGTATTGCCCAAAGTCCTGTGTTGCCTATATCACTCTTTGGCTGTATTGCCTTTAAAAGCAGAACTGATTTCTTGGCTTACTTAAAGTCAATGAAAGCTTTACCATTTATAGTAAATTTATGCATCTGTCCAGCAGCCCTCTTCCTCTTATTCCTCCTCCTTCACCCACTCCTTCATACTTGAGTACTGTAGTAGATGAATAGGCAGCCTAAGGACTCGGACTCTGACAAGTTTCACATAAAATCCAGCTTCCTAGTGTTCACAAAAGGTTATCTATTCTGACTCTGCCTATCTCCTGCTATCTAATGCAGAGTGAACACTCTGTTTACATTTCTCATATATTTTCCAATCTGCATAAGTCACAGTACAGATTAATAGCCCAGCAAAAGTTTGACCTTCCATTCATTTTGTGTTAAGCCCTCTGTCTGAGGGGACACTTTGTATTTAATGGAGCCAAAATTCTTTTCCCATCATTTCTCAGTGAGAAAAGCATAATATGCATGCAACCCACTTTAGCAGCTGGCTTCCTCCATATCTCATCTATAGATTAAGAGGAAAGATGGCATGGACCCCTGAGTTTGGCCCAGACACCTCATAAAGTTCTATGGGATACATGCAGTTGAAAAAATCTTGACTGATTTCTGAGGGAAATCCACATGCAATTCACTTGTTATGATAAAAAAAATTAAAACAGACAAATCTGACTCTGAATTTTGGGGTAGATTCAAAACTCAAAGTAATGCCAGTGTGAAGGGGAATGAAGTCCATGTGACCAGTAGAATGCAGTATTTACTGGATTTTAAGTCCACCCTTTCCCAACCACAGCTCTGCCTCCAGGAGGAGGAGGAGGAGGTAGAGCACAGACTTTGTGCTCTGCTCTGATTCATGCTTTCAATTTGGTTTCACATAGGCAGGTCAACACTGCTGAGTGCCCCGGCACAGGCAGGGGCCACAGGTTACAGGGCATGTGAGTCACAGCTTTAAGCTTCCCCAACTCCTATCCTTTGGGGAAGATGCCCACAGCTGCAGCAGCCTGGTTTTACACCCTGTGAAGGAGGTGCCTGTGGACTTGTTAAACAACTTCCACCACCTCAGGGCCAGGAATGCCCTGAATGGCCAGGAATGAGGAGATGGAGAACACCAACCACATAGTTCCTGCAGTGTGGGATGCTAACAGCCCAGCCTGAAGCTATCCAGTTGGTTTTTAATTACAACTCTAGTGTTTCTTGCCATGTAAACAATAGCCAATATCTTGAGGAGAAGAGAGTATGAGAAGAAGCAAATTATTGTGCCTGGGTGATGGAAAGTTGGAGAATGTTAAGTATAGCGGGGACTGCTAAGCACAGCTGCAGGCATTGAAAACAACATGTTCTCTCCTAGTTAGGCTTGTAAAATACAAGGGAGTGGTCTGTATACACTACTGTGGCAAAAGTCCTAATTTCTTGTAGCCAAACATGCTTCTAATGTCCATCAGAGTCCTTGGGACATTTAAAGCAGACTTGTTTCCTGGTCTGAAAAGCCCAAGACTAAATGGGGTGGGGCAGAAAGACTTTCCAGATGTTCTGGCAAGATGGTGTCTGGCTTTTCCAGGGAATAGGAAGAGTTGCTCAGTCCTCAAAATCTGTCTGTGGTCAGGAAGAAAGGTTCCCCCTAAAGAGGACCAGCTCTTGGCTGCTGGCTGGGCCAGATGTTGCCTTTCTTGGACCTAACTCAAATGGGCTGAAAGTGGAGGGGTTTCCCTGAAGTTCGTGGAAGCTATGCCAGTCTTTTACTAAATGAATCGGAGTTTTCTAAGCTGAATTTGTTGATTTGTACTTTGTTATAACTAAGAATGAAACTTTAGACAATTGATGTTTATCAGTTTGGTTTTGGTCATTTGTAGTTTGGCTTTTGTTTGGTTTGGCTTTTTGTGACCTGGTAGGAAGAGTTAATTGTAATGCTGTTGGATTTTATAGTTTTTTAAGAATAAAAGTCATACAAAGTATTTACTGATTTAGCATCATAGGAGAAAGAAAAATTATCTGGAAGTTCTCTGCTATGTTTTGTGCTCATTTCCTTTTTCCTTGTACTCTTTCTTACAGATCTGATTTCTAGAACAGCAGAGATTTCCTTGAAATGAAAATGTTTAAAGGAATCCACTAACCATTGTCCTTGTTAGTTGGAAATGAATGCTTATTGATCAGAAATATTGATCTAGCACTTTAGATTAAAACAATACTTTTGGTAGTGCAGTCAAAAGAGTTTAAAGACTAAAGTAAAAATGTAACTTCCACTGGCTACCAAGTGATCGATCCTAACTGATACCACTGCTGTGGAACATAAGTTTACTGTGACATCTCTTATCTGCACTGAGGAGTTTGCCCTCATTGCTTTGTGCCTTATGTATAAATGATTGATGTCAGCTTTAATATTTTTTAGAAACAACTTTCATTGTCTCCCATGCATTTGCAGTGCTGAAAATTGCTTATATTAAAGAATTTCTTAGCCCCAATGTAGTCATTAAAAAAAGAACAGTCTTCAACAGCTCCAGCCTATATCTGCTATTACATTCATATAGCACAGCCTAGAAATAAACAGCCCTAAATGGATGTAATAAGCTAAATTTTCTCCTCAGTTCCACCTTTATGCTCTCACTCACTTCAGTAGAGGTGGGTAGTTGTGATCAGTCACTGAACCTGCGTCATATCCCTTCTACCAGATTAAATACTTACTAGTGGAAAAAAAGGTCAGAAACATTATAAACAAACTCTGGAATACGATGAAGATTGGACACAACACTTCTACTGTTACTATTACAGGAAAAGTAAAGAAAACATTATCTGGATAACATAAGGAGCCTGGGAGCCTGTTGCCTATCAGAATTTATTGGGGACTTGATGCAAAAGTAGACAAATGAGGTTGTTAAGTGACGCTTTAACTGGAGGCCATAAGAGTTTGTGCAGCTGTGTGTCATGCCTGCCTCTAAAAGGCAATGTGAAATGCTCTGAACTAAAACATCCTTGTGCCTGGCTTTCAAAGCAGCAGTCCTGTGGCTGTTAAGAAAAAATATGTGCCTGCTGGGACTGATAATAGCTGATCATCATCACCTATCCCACTGCAATGCTTCTCAGTACACTTTATTTTTTGAGCAAACAGACCATGTATATTTTGCTTTTGCGTGAGGCTAGATTACAAGCAATACTACGCTTGCATAATAGTGTAACAGTTCTTTTACTGCTAGCATTTGTGTCTGCTATCTCACAATCAATGGTCAATATCAGTATATCTGTATAGAAAAATACAGATAGTGAATAAATTAATGCACTTGCTTTTCATTGTAAGTTAAATATATCTTTCAATACTGATATGTCTTGCTAAGACCAGTAATAGAGACAGAGACTCAATGTTTCTCTTTAGACATAACAAATTAGGAAGGAATTGAATTCAGCACATGATGAGAACTTCAGTATTTTCTCTGGAAAGAAAGTGGGTTTGTATGTGAGTCTTGAGGCCCAAAGAACCCTAGGGCAAAATTAACTTAAAAATGGAAACTGTTGTTCATCTTCAAACCCCTAAACCAATGTATTTCTTCCCTGCCTCTGTTCCTAAGCAGAAGCTGTTCTCATATATTGCTGTTATTTTTTGAACTTTGCAGTGGCCAAGAGAAGGCCCGCAGAGGGTAGAGCAACAATTCCCAGGTCTCTACTAAAGCAAACTGTATTTAGAAAAGTCCTACAACTTGTGACAGTTGAAGCAACTCTGGGTTTCCAAGTTATAAACAGGAGAAAAATTTAACCCACTGAGTTTTATTCTTCACACCAGTCATTTCCCAGTGGAGTTGTATCATCAGGATATCAATATAAAAGCAAGGAGAAGCAAATTTCGCAATATTTGCAAAGAAGATGTGACTTACCAGTAAATATCTGGTAAAGAGTGATCTTTCCAGCCATTCAGGCAGCATTGCTAATTCATGTATTTCCCATGTCTTGATTTTAATTTTAATCCACCATTCCAGGCATTAATGTGTTAATTGTCAGGGTTGTATAAATTTTAGTAAAGCCATATTATTTTTGCATGGCAACTATTAAAAATATTTTCCTCTTAATTTCACAAGGGATGTTGAGACTTTCAGAGTTTTTCCCTCTTGCAGAAGGGAATAATTTAGATTTTCTTCCATCCCTGTCAGAAGTTGAACAGACGAACAAAACAGATTCTTCAGAGACAATTTTACACAGAGTTACATCCATCCAATTCAATTATAAATTAAATTGACTAACGAACCATAGCTCATTATGGGAATCAATTACTCAGAACTGTCTTTGGACCAAAAATGTGGAAAATAAAAAATAATGGTCATACTTCAATATACCAGATTGTCAGTGTTTGAAAGCTCTGTTTTTCTCTAGCTTGGCATAGACCATCGCCAAAAAGAACTGATAATCATTTGTTTTACTGCTTGTAGAGATGTTCCTGCTTTATAAAGACTAGTTAATTCTTGAGTTTGATCTCTTTGGGACTAGCACCTCAGGCTTTTTTGAGACGACAGGCCAACCCTGAAGTAATGTCATCACATGGGGATCTTTCAGATCAACTTATGCAAATGTGTTATTAAAAGAAGCCACATTTTAGCCTCTGGTGAAATCCAAACAATAGTAGTTGAAAATGCTGTGAGGTAGCATTGGAGGCATTCTCTTAATAAAATCATTCTTGTGACATTGTCATAGTTGGCACACTCCTCTGGAGTGTTTTTAGCTGAAATGTGTAGTAAAAGGTAATGTAGTAAGAGAAATGAATACTGTTAGTTTAAGAGTGGTGTGAAATGATGATGAAGGAATATTTAAAGTCCCTAAATAAAGCCCTGAGTACAGAGGTATAGAGGTACAGAATAGCTGTTTAGTGTACCTGGTAGTATCATTTGGATAAAATATGTGGGCCTGGGCGGTATCAAGGGCATCCACACAAGTGTATGGTGGGTCACTGCACCAGCACACAAGGATAGATCCAGCACTCCTCCAAAGTACTAAGCTGCTGGGAATCAAAGAGAGCAGAGCTCCTTGGAGGCTTTGCCACTTCTGCCATAGCTTCCTGTTGGCTGGTACATGGAGAAATGCAAGTCAAATAAAACACTTTTTACAGTTCACCTGTCAGGCCTCGAGTTGCTGAAATCCCTAACAATTAAGTGTTTTCCTGATATAACTCAATGTGTATAATTCAGCAGGATTAAACCAAAGTTTTTCATTGGTGTTTAGCTGTTATGAAATTTTGCAAATGAGATAATCCTAACCTCTGTGAAGTATGCTTCATTGCTTGGCTATTTAAAAAGCATTTCCAACCAGCATGTAATATCAAATCTTGCATCTTCTCCCTTCCCTCCTGTAGGCAGGGCAGGAGGGCTGCCTCTCTCATTAGGGCTGGCTGTGCTCTCTCAGAAGCAGTTTTCATGAATGGGAGCGGGTGTGATGGAAGGCAGGCTGCAAGTCAGGCAGCTCATCTTACCCTGAGTTTACTTTAGACCAAACAGTTCAAAATGAGGCTTATTTAGGAAGTCTAATAGTTAGGTTAATGACCTGTCCCTTCCTTGTCATCATTATTCCTTATAATCCATCAGAATTTTAAAAGCATCTTTCTAATATGCATCAAACATTGAATATTATTGAGTTGCAGAAGTATTTTAGGGACATATTAGGGACGTGCTCACTAGAATACCAGTGTTATCAGATAGCCAAGACTTTTCCCCCCAGTAATTTCTTTTTCCAGCCCTACCGTTTTTGCACTGATCGGCAGAGCTTTAAGCTGAAATGAGATGGGCATTGCAGCCCGACCGTTACTTAGCAAAGTCTGCCACTGGTTTAATTTGAACCAATTAGAAGAGCCAATCTTCCTTAGTTCAGACCTATATTAAAAGATATCACATTCAAAGGCGGGACGTGCAGGCCATTAATTAGGGGTGTCCGGCGAAGCGCTGCCCTCAGCTGTCGCCAGGCCATGGCGGGCGCCCCAGCCCACCTGTTGCAGGCAGAGGAGCTCAGCGGTGGCGGCGGCTTCTGCACGAGGCCTCTGACTGGCCTGTGGGGAATTTGCACTAATTAGAATTAGTTGTCCCTCCGCAGCCCGGCCCCTGACACAAATTGCATTCTGCAGCTTTTTGTTCCACTTGAGTTCACAGACAAAATAGCCCATGCCATGTTTGAAATTAAGCAAGGCAATATGAAAGGGTTTTATGTAATTGGTTAATATACTTTAGCATTTTAACTAATATCTTTGGTGTTAGTTTCTTGAAAGGAAATGTGTTTGCTTTCTTCTTCTTTTTCTTAATAATTATTTATGATCGCACTGTGTGTAATTTTAATACAAGCTTGTTCAGGTGTCATTAAATCATTGTTGGGCTTGACTGCATGTGTAAGGAAACAAGTGACCTTTAAAGATGATAGTTTTTAGCAGAAGCTGTGGTAATGGGGAGCAGCAGAAGTACACACTGCACCGGCAAGAAAAAAAGACCTTTCACACTTACCAAGAGAATAACTTTATTGAATCATATGACCAATAAAGAGAAATTGTTTTAAAAATTGTGAAAAGGGCAAGTGAAGGAGATAGAGGGAACAGTCTGTTGATGAAAATATGGAGACAGATATGTTGACTGCAAAAGTTGTAAAGTTTCACTTATAAGGCACTGGTGGAAATTAGAAATCCTCCTCATGACAGAGGCTGACTGCATTAGAGCAGCTCAGCTGCCTGGTGGCATATCTGGCACTCCAGAGTCAGTGGTGGCACCTGAAGGCACCTGCCAGCAGAGATGGTGCCTCTCATCAAACACTGTGCTTGACTGAGACTGGAACTGGAACTGGAATGAAAAGGGTGATTAAGTATCCCTGCAGGAATTCAAAGGAAGTCACAAGAACTTCTCCAGATGGGTAGAAAATCACAAGCACTCTAAAATGCTCTTGACTGTTGCTGTGTGATGAATCAGGCATCCACATCTGCCAGCCCTGGGAATGGTAGAACATGCAGGTCAGACTACCAGGGAGTCTATATCTTGATATTGTTGGTATTTAGGTTTTGGAAGTGCAATCGAGGCTTGGAATATTCTCTTTGGTGGCCAAGAAAAAAAGGAAGAATACAGCAAAAATGCCAGTGAGTTTGCAGAGCTGACAGAATTAGAGCAAGTGGAACCCCCATGATTATTGTCTGGTCCAGGCTGCATACCATATCCCTTGTCTGTACATTGGTATTTTGTGGCTCCTCTATTGGTGGCAATCATGTTTTGTGGATAAAATTGTAAAATGCACAAAGGATTTACAGATGTTGGGGAACTCACACGCATGAGGATTTCTTGTCAGCCCATTGATGATCCCAAATATTTTACTTAATGGACTTTCTTTAAACTTCTCTTCATGTATATTTTCCCTTGCAAAAGAGTATCCCAAGTGCCAGTGATGATTTTAACCCAAGGAAATTATCAATAGTCATTGGTATATAAATATATTAAGGTCTGGGGGTTTTGATTCCTAATTGCTGGCCTGGTCCTTTTCTAATTAACATCAGTGGTAGATTTCTGCTGGCTGTAATGGAAGTAGAGTAACTAAGAAATAGGCCTTTCCCTCTGTCTCTATTAATGATTGATCTCTGAAGTTAACATTTTTCTCCAATTTTATTCATTAGTTGAATTTCATTTCCCATCTAGTATTTATTGGCATTACATTCCACATCCTGTTAATGCATCTAGATTCACTCATTAAGCTCTTGCTTAGTTATGATGGTGGTATTTTGCCAACCCCATGCATTCAAAACTCATGATTGAACACTAAAAGTTACGAAACTATGCTAAATCACAAGGTTCTGTAGTAAGCGCATCTTGGCTCTTCTTATCTCCTTAGTGATTGCATACAATGTGTATACAACCAGTATACACAGTGTGCCTTATTCTATGATTTTTTTCAAACTTTCCTCCATAATGAAGGCCAGAAATATCATCCCTTTTACTAACAGCTGAACTTGTTATCTTGTCATGTGACTCTAGAAGCTCACCAAGTATTACAAGCCACATCAGTACTTCAGTAAAATTCAGCTGCCTGGTCTTTTTGTGGTTAGTTGTACATCTCATGCTCTGGTGTTTTTGTGTCTAGCTCTGAAATCAAGCAAGTACTTCCAGTATAAAAAGCTCTGCATATGAACACTGCATTCACTTTCATGTGGGTTTGCATAAATTTGAAATCCAGCTTCTCTAAGTCCATACTGCTCAAATGCTTCCCTGGGATGGCACAGTGATGAACTTTCTATTTAGTTTTTGAAGATCTGCTCTGCTGTAATTTTAAACCAAAGAGAAAAGCTGTCTTTTAAGAAAGAATATATTTCTCTGTTTACTAATCCTTGTCCCATGGATATTACTGTATTGTCAATGAGTAAAAGTAGATACAGTATTTGGAATTTTATGCCACTTCAGCCTGCCACCCCTTTGTAATCTCTTGTCAAGGAGATTAGACTGGAGTAGATGTTTGTGTACTGAGTAAATTACTTTTGCTACAAGCAAACTAGGAGGTTAACTGCATGCTCAGTGTTGGCACCAACTGCTGACCATGTTAGTCATTGCTGCTCAGAAAACACAACTGTGTTACTCCACTACAGCAGTGGTGCCAACTCAGTTAACTCTGTCACTGCCATTCCTCAAAGGAGATGTATTGGACAAAACCTTTTATGTGGTCCAGGTTTCCATTCTGTCATTTCAAAATATGATCCTGACACCTCAGTAGTTTGTTTACAGACAAGAAACAAAGAATTTTACTCTGGAGCAATCAGACTCTGCAAGTGCAAATCACAGAGGCAGTTGTTAAGTGTGCTAGGTTCCAATGTGGTTCAGCCCCTTTTATTCCCTGCTGTCTCTTTTTCCTAGTGGAAGATGCAACCCACAGAAAATACAGACCCATCTTAATGAAAGCAATTTTTCTATTAGTGCCGCATGTCTTCTTTGCTGTTTGATAGACCTGGTCCCAACAAGAGAAGCTCAGTTTTTCTTGAACAATGCACTGTACTAAAAGCTCTATCAGTCCTCCCCAGAGGCTGAGCTCTGCTGGGCCAGAAGAAGGAATTGCAGTGCTGAAGCAGCTGGCTCAAAAAGTATTTTAGTTAAGAATAGAAGTTGCTAAATGAAGCACAGAGCAGATGGTCTGATTCCAGCTTTAAAAGCATATGAAGACTCCCTCTTGAATACCTGTGTTTTCAGAGATTTCTGGCCACAACCATCTCTCATTTCTAAGTCACCTATTTGGGATATGGTAAAATTAAAAGCAGTTCTAAGTCTTCAGAGTGTGACCAGTATATCTGTGCTGCCTCTCTCTCATCACGCAGTTGAGAGAGAAAGAGGATGATTTTCAATGGGCAAAACAAATTGTAGAATTTCATGGGTCACATTTTAGTCCATTTGTCCCCCATTGGTTACCTCTTGGTAACTACTACTATAGACCATTTAGGTTTTCTCCTTTTCCTTCTCCTCTTCTTGTTTTCCTCCCTAGTCTTCTTCCCTTCCTTTATTCCCCCATCTTATAATGTCATCTAGTCATTCAAAAAAACTTACACAGGAAAGGAAAGAAAAAAGAATCTTGAATTTGGTCAAATACAGTTTTTGTTAGCTCTAGTAGTAGCTAATCTGTGTGTGACCTTAATAGCCTGGTTTTCAAGTAGATGCTCATTTTTTTATGAAAAGTTGTCTGTTGCAAAACATACTGCTAAAAGGAGAATAAAATAATTTGTCAAAATTGTATGAATTTGTAATTCATAATAAGCAACAGCAATTTAAGGAAATAGTTTCCCACTACTGACACTGCTGTCAAAATAAATGTAGAGAGGATAATTATAGTAATTAACAAAATAGTTAATTACACTTTGTCATAAGATAAGGTTGTTTGATTCCTGATTAGGAGTAGATCAATAATCAAATCTCTGTACATATCTGATTATTACTACAAGGCTAAAGTCATGTATCAATTTTCCAAATTGTGCAAAGCAATGGGAAAATATTACCTCAGCAGCCAGCTGTTCTGCAAGTCACATCCTTGAATATGCATCCACATAGCTCTGAGGTCTTACATTGTACTCTGCTCTACAGGACTTGGCATACTGCTGCATCTAGTATACTTTTGAGGAGGACCAGGGATGTTAAAAAACATGAACATTCTTAGTGGAAAGTAATACTCTCAGAGAGTGGGAAATTGTAGCAAACCTGGGCAGTTCAGACCTCTGTAATATAGAGGGAAAAACCTCCCTATATGAATGTGTGACTACAAATGAGATTCAGATAAGCGTGAGATGATAGGGTATCAACCACACTTTTATAAGTGGTCATGAAAGTTCATATTGTTTGGGGATTTCTACCCCAGAAGAACATGTATACGTGTTTTTTTTCCTTGGCCCCCTGCAATATATGCCTGAAAGGAAGTTTCCAACACTGGGAAAGCTTCCCTGGAAAAATCTGCATACACAAATTTCTTTTTCCAACTTCTACACCACCATTCAGAAATACAGCTCATATCCAGGCAATTGGTGTACGTTCTTATCTTGTGCAGGCCAAAAAGGCTAAAAGTAAAGATGAAAGGGAAATGTTACGATTGTGTTAGGTGACAAGAAGTTGATCTAATCTGGCGCTTTGCAAACCGCCTCCACCCTCTTCTATCAGCCTGTCCTCTGCGTTCCACAGTTCCTGACAAGAAGAGGCAGTTAGTCTTTTTCCTTGATTTTATCAATGATCATAAAGAACACAATCTAGCAAATCATGTAATCTTTTGTATAGGAATCAACTCTCTTAGCCGAATAATTCGGCCTTTTCCATGTCTCAGTAGAAAATAGATTGGAGAAATACAATTTCTCAAGGGCAAAATGCAGACTTCTGAAAGCACCTCAGTGACTCTGGGGTCTGGATTCCTTTGAAAACAAAAGGTATCTATGCTCCTAATACTCTTACATTTGAGATTTTATATTTCTAAGTCATATGAGTGCTTTTGAAATTGATACTGCCATAAGCCCAATTCTACTGATGCAAGCCATACAGACTCTTTACCTGATTAAAAATTGGTTCCAGTAAATTGAATTTTAAATGTGTCATTTTTACATTTGCTGACATTCTTGGGTCCACTACTGGTTGTATGTCATTGGCGTTCCAGGTAACTGCCAGGAAATAGCCTGTAAATTGCACAGGACAGCTGGGGAAGAGTGGTGACCCTCACCATTCCTCCCTCTGCCTGAGCCCAGTGGCTGATGATGGGGTGTGATTGTAGCACAGCCAGAAGCCAATGTATGGCACGATGAACCTCAGGAGGGCAAGAAAATATTCACATAGTCCGTGCAAAGCACCTCAGCTAAGTGGTACAGTACAAGAACTGACAGGTTCACTACAGTTTTGTTGGAGAAGGAGGCAATTATTCCTCTTGTCCCCTCTTTAGACATATTCCATCCTCAATGCATTCTACTTCCTCAAAGCACAGTTCTCTCAGAGGCCATGATCTGATCTGAGGCTTCAATCAAGTCACCGAAGCAGCAGGCAGCTGTGGAAAGGGGTTTCCTCCCACCCACCTCCCGTGGGTGCTGCAGCTCCCGTGGCTGCACAGCTGAGACACACATCCTGCTGGAAACCAGCACACGTGCTCCTGCTCCTCATGGAAACCAGGGCAGCCCAAAGGAAAGATTTCGCTCCAGCCAGGTCAGTTCCCTGATCAGGCCAAAGCATGGGAAGGTGAGCACTGGGGCCAGCATCACCGAGACAGAGAGGAGAGGACGTGCAGCCAGGATCTGGGGGAGGACAGGACTGCCTCCATTTATACTGATTAATGGTCTCTGCGCAGCCACGCTGCACTCTCTTTTAACATCCCAAGGGCTGATAATATATTTTCATACTTTCCCAAACTTGAATTCTTGGGAAAAGCCACTGTCAACAAAAGTTTTTGCTAATTTAATGCAGACTGAGCATGTAGGTAAAGAAACATTGTGGGTGGAAACAGATATTGGGGATAAGAGGAACAAAAAATATGTTTACATAGGCAAGATGTATATGCGCCATTGGATAGTCTCAATTCAATTAAAATGCTTTCTTTTGAAATAAGTAGCAGAAACATTGAATCAAGTGTGAAGTTTCCCATTGACTTCAGAGGAAGATGCATCTCAGCAACTGATCCTGTAAAACAATAGGCAGTAGTCAAAGTCGGGATTCTTTTAATGCAGTTCTGCAGCCACAGAATTTACCACATATTCCACCAACTCTTATAAAATGGCAGGATAACCAAGCTTTTATTTTCATTAAGTAAAATTTAGTTTGTGATCTTCTTGATTTTCACAGGTAGACTTCAAAAAACTTCTCTAAATAACTAAACAGTGTACAAGAACAATACGTGTTTGTGGAGCATTAATCCTGAAGTCTAATAATGGCAATGCAGAAACCCTCAGTGGGGACTATAGTTTGGCAGTATGCTTAGCCTTCATTATCAGAGATTTTCAGCTGTAGATATCAGAGTGAGAAGACAAAGGGTGACAGATGTTTGTTGTCAGAGTTTGCTGGTTTTCAGATGCCCTCCATTGTTCCTGATATCAGGGAAGGAGGTTGTGTCCATTTTCCATTCCAGAATTCTCAATTGTTTCTCATGCTGTAATGAGTTTCTAAAACCCCAGCATACTTCCATCAAGATTTCCCTGACTTGTCCAGTGTAGGTATAAAAATTGAAAAGGTTAAAAAAAAAAAAAAAGAGAAGTTTCTAAGCAGGGATATGATGTGGTCATCCCAAAGTATGAACCTCACAAAGCAGAAACTCGGCCGCCGCCTTTAGGCCCAGCAGAACATAGTGGGCCTTACTAACAGCACTGTGATGCTATTGCAGTGTGCAGCAGGGCTTAAATGGTAAACAGAGAACAAGGAGAACTTCCTTTCCCCTTCTGTCCTCTCCCCAGATGTACGGTGTTAGGTTACTTAATTAATTTTAACAAGGGAATGACATTCCCCCTCCATTTGTGCCTTGTCTTGAATGGATGCAATGTACAAATATCAGTTTCAGCACTTGATCCCCTACCAAAAAGAATGCTGGGCCAGATCCTGCCAAAATGAGTAGCAAAATCTCTTCTCAGAAGAAAACCTGGGATTGGTCTTTGGAAAAAATAACACATTTCCTGAGAACTCTAATTAATCTATGAGGTACTCAATGTCTGCGAAGTTGTTCTTAGAAACTGAGATCTGGGCACCTTTGCTTGGAGGTGCTATTTATATCTTTGTATGCCTCTGCATGCAATAAAAGCCAGCATAAAATCATATAATTAGAGCAGCTTCTAATTGGAATGACAGGAATTAGGAGACATGGATAACAGCCAAAGTAAAAACACATAGGGACAAAAGCAAAGTGTTCTGTAGAACACCACAAAAAGAATGCAAGTGTTGGAGTAAACTCTTATGCTGAACTGGCTGCTTAAAACACACAGCTAAACAAAGGACAATTGAGGTGGGTAAATGAAAGGAGACCTTGCAAGCTACAAGGTACCAAAATAAAAAATCCTCTTCAAACTGTACTGCCTTTCAGGGAGGGTGAGGGGGCTGATAAGTTTATTTACACTTTTAAAAAGCACTGCCAATCCCAATTTATCAGTTACTGTCTTGTGACAATTTATTCATTGTTCACTGTTAGAAGCTAGAAGTTACATAGGAAGCATGATTGGTGATAGCTTCTCTATTTCAATATGGTATAATAGAGATAACAGAGTGCCCAAAAGCTCTACAGCCGCCTTTTTGTCTGCTTTGTCTCTTTTCATTACTCTATCAGAATCTTCATTTAATATAATCCAAAAAAGCAAGGTAATTGCTTCACTTATCAGTTATCATCGCACTCGCATACTTATCATGTCAAAATTATTTATGTGGATGGCCAGGTTGATCTTGCTGCATTTAGAAGCTTAAAATTTGAATAACTGTTCCGCCAGTTAGGTTATCAAAATTGCAGCATAAACAATGAGTTACTTCATTCTGTACCTTCGAGGGAGAACAGGAAGCATCTCATTGCAGTACTGGTTTACCCGTGGCTGAACACTGCTCCAGGGAGACTTACAGCAATTCTATAGCCTGACACTCTGAGTGCTGAGGACAGGCTTCATTTGCTAGATGAACAGTAAATAAAAATGGCATGATATAAATAGAGACAATAGAGAGAGACATAAAGGGGCATTGTCAAGGTTGTCATAGGTCCCAAATTAAAATAGTAATTTACAGAGCTGTGCAATGCTTTCTTAGTTTGTCCCTTCTATTTGAAACATGTTTCATAGCTCTTTTTCTATATCGTTTTTATTTCCTTATGATTTTGGTAGATGGTAACTCACCTGTTTGAAAACCCCAGAGGCTGAAATAAAACAAAGCATGCAAGATCGGAAAGTCATTTTAACAACTTTTTTTTAATATAAAAGAAATTTCCTTCAGCCAAGCTCTTGAACACCTCCACAAAGGGTAACAGAGAAAAGCCAAGCTCAAACAGATACAAATAAAACAAAAAGAAATGTGCAAACATTTTTTCCATCACAGGTGGGGAATTCACCTTATTCACCAAGCATAGATATGTTTTCATCAAACTACTCCAATAGTCAGGACCCTCTTCATGATAACCCCTCACAAGCACCTTGCAGACCACTGGGCGTTTTACATGATGACTTCCCTGATTTTTTTTTTATTCAAAGCGGACAAATTGTAATTCATCATTTGTTATTCTCCTAATAATGATCATTCCAGGGTTTTGCAAAGTTGTTTGGCGAGTGAGCAGAATAAATCCCAAGTGAGCAAGGACACCAGTAACTCGCCCTGGAGATTGCAAATTGGCTCATCACTAGGCATTCAAATGAAAGAGGTCCTGAGCAATCCGCAACGTGCAGAGTTACTACCTCTCTGAAAACTAGTTTGCATCTATATGCTAACAAAGTGAGGAAGGGTTTAACATGGATTTGTAAATCCTTTGGCTACAGAGAATGGCCAAGTTCAACGAGTTTTTAATTATTAAATGTTTCCTAACCTGTGTGTTCCCAGGCTGATTTTGCTACCTTGCTTCTTACACAGCAGCCATTGTGGCAGGTTGTGCTACTGGCAATGACCAGCCATGGAACAGTGAGGAGCGAGAGGGGCAAACAGCTTTTAGCCCTGTGTCAAGCCTTGAATCACTTTCCACTGGCCTCTCAGTCACTACCTGGGCATTTCTATTCTAGGCACTCTGCTTGTCATATCCCTCCGTTTTTAAGAAGCTGGTTGGATCTGTCAAGAATCCGTGGGTGTCCCAACACTTGATGAAGCTCCTGACTCTCAGACAGAAAGACAAATATATCTCTTTGCTCTAATTTTTTGGCAGGGTGTAAAACAATTCTCTATCATGACTCCCTTTAGCAATAATTACTACAACCTCTGAGACTTAGTAAATCTTGGGTAAGAGTCACTGCAGAGAAAAGGACAGTTTGAAATACAAATTGTAATTTCTCAATAGGTTGCAATACCAAAATTATGTGAGCTAAACAGAGATCCTGTGCCTAGGTCAGCACTCAGAATATTTTTATAGTTTGAATTTCAGGGCCTCAGCCATGTTTTGATCCAGCTATTTTGCGGTTTTGGACTTCTGTGCATTTTATTCACCATATACCTTTACAGCAAGCTTCATATTCAACACTCATCTCATTTAATGATTACTCATGAAATTAATGGCAAACAGCAGAGAGTAATGTTTGTGATTTTTTTTCCCAATCTTTGTTCTGTGGGGGGCTCTAAAGTATATTTTATAAATGTATCTAGGCAATCATTATCCATATCATGGTATGGGTTTTGTAACTTCACAATGTATTTGATTCAAACATCATAACTCTTTCCAGGACAAAGGCTTGTAACATTACAGATGCAGGGAACAGAGAGGTCAACAGTTGAGAGCTGGTGGTTGGAGACCCACAATCACAATATTCCCCAAGTTATTATAAAAATATTTAGCTGAACAATGATGGAAGAAACTAAAAAAACCTAGTAAACATTAAAAGTAAANATTTCCTCAGTCTAAACCTTTTGAGACAGTAGCGTTTTATCTCAATTATTGCTTTTTCTCCATCAGTCTTTAAATGTAATCTCATTTGCCTTTATGGATACTGTAACCCTTTTGAACAGCTTTTAACCTTTTTANAAAAATTAATATATTAATTATATCTATATATTTAGCTTTCTGATAGTAAAGAACCTTCAGCTTTGACCCCCATTTCAGTGACAGCATTGTAGCCTGTGCTGCCACAATATTAGCTTTATCTTTTCAAAGGGAGAAAAAGCTTTCTTTGTACAGTAGCACATTAGCTTCAAAGAGCACTTACCTCAAGAGTCCAGCTCATCCTTCTGGTAAANTCAATCATGGATAATATAGATAACTTTGTGTCTAAATGTCGCAAAGCAAGCTTTATGTCTGCTTTGTCTTTTCTCCCCACCCTTTCAGTTTTATTTTCTCATTTAGCAGCTAACGAAGATGCAGGCTAATGGAAGAATGATACATGAGTACAACTAACCCTTCTGGAATTTGATTGTAAATGTAAAAGTTGCTATTCACCATGATTTTGTAGCTTTGTGTGTCTTGGGAGCGGGGGAGGGGTGGGGGGATGGATATCTTCACATGCAGTACAGAACCTACAGAGTCAAAGGTGCATTCTTTGCATCATCAGCCTGGCTGAGTAAATTCAGTGCTGCTCTGGCCATAGATGTGTCCCTATATCTGCCTGCCCCATGTCAGATGGTGTTTCCTTTATTGCATTACATGTGAGACAGGTATATAGGCTTTTTGAACCAGCTGGAGGTGTGCACACCAGGCAGTAACACCCCAAAAGGCTTTTCCCCAGTTAAACCTGCCAGTCTGGTACATGTGCCAGCTCAAAAGTGTACAGGCTTTCTGGTACTCTCCCTTGAGCTATCATCACAACAAGCATCCTCTCTCTCTTCACTTCCTACATGACTTGAGCATCAGCACCCAGAAACTTGCTTTCCACTGTGATTACAACTACCTATTCCAAGCAGTGATGCTTAAAATTGAACTTAAGTGCTTAAAATTGTTCATGAGAGCAAAAGGCTATACCTGTGAGCACCCTAATGTGTTAAACAACCATGCCAAGCAGCATTATATGTATCTTGCAGCAGCTGCTTAAAAAGACCATCTGCCAAAAGAGGTTGCTTTTCTATTTCAAGTTTTCTACTTGAAGTTTTAAGGGAAAACAGTGAGTTTAGGAAGGTGATGATTTGGTTCAACTACACCTCCCTAGACTCAGACAGGAGCATTATTGCTCAAAAAAGAGCATGTTTAATGAAGGCAGGGGAAAACTAGTTGCAGTGATCTTTCCCTGGATGAACACATATAGACATATGTATACATGAGAATATACATGGAAATGTCTTTATGCTATTTCACTTGAATTATGATTGCCTTGCGTGATATATATTTTGGGAGCGTTACATTGCAAAAGTAAACTAAAAAACGGGATATTTATTCTTTGGATTTAAAATTAATTTCCTGTGTTTTTCTGGGTTTTTATCCTATCTAAGTTGTAACTTCATGAGTTCTTTACACTGAGAACAGTATCAGATGAAATATAAATGTAATGTTTTCTATAAATGTTAACACACTGCAACACTCCATCCCGAAACTAAAGATCTGGCAACTGTTTTAGGTTAAGGTACTGCTCCTCTCCATGTTAGGTAATCCAATGTCATTTAAGTAAAATAAATTGGAATTACTCAAGGAATAAAAAGAGGTGAAAGTGCAGAATCTGGTTTGGATAAAAGTTTAATTCTTCAGTTCCAAGTGACACAACCCTTACAGGAAGCAGAGCAAACTCAGACAGGAGTGGCCAAGTAATGAAGATGGATGCATCTTGTTATCAGCAAGCCATTTACTAGGGCTTGATGTAACCTTAAACATTGCAGATAGCTCAATGGCACTTGCCACTAAGCCTCTAATTAATGAATAGCAGGCCCAAAATTAACAATGTGCATTTACAGATGAATTCTGGGCACTCATTAAAGATGTTCAAATATCAAGCAGTAACTGTTAGGTTTATTCCTTCTGGATTACTGTATACAGTGTTTGTTTGCTGGGAGTTTTCACAGGAGAGTTTATGTGCTCAACTGCTATGAACCCAGGTGCACTTCAGGAAAGGGTATAGTTCACTCAAGGAGGGCAAGACAGAGTAGCTGTAAAGCAGGCATTGTAACACCTGTGCAGCAGTTTAAGGAGGATTAGAATGACTCTCTATTCAGCATTAACTGCAGTGAGAAAGAGGGCTTGATTGCTCGGAGCAGTTCTCAAACATCAATTTTATGTTACCCTCCTTTGCAGTATCCATGCTGCTGCCTTTCAAGGCGATCTGGAACAGGATACAGGGGGGTTCAGTGGTGGGTTGTTTAGTAAAATACTAGTTTCCCTTACAGCTCATGTGATAGCTCATGTGATTCCTTTGCTCTGGAATTGGTCCTGCACACAGTGTCCCGGCTCCTTGATCAAGCAGGCACATAAGGAGCTCAGGATGAACCCTACGTCTTAACATGTATATGCCAGTCAAATGGCATTTCAGAACAGTAATACAGCAAATGATACAGGTGATCCCACTGTAACTGTTGCGCCTTAGGAGAAACAACAGTGCAGCTATGGGAAATGCACCCAGACCATATTTGCACACCTGCTAAGTCATATCTGTATCAAATCAAAAGAAGTTTAAATCCCCTTCTGTGCTGAACTGTAATGTAAGTGAGAGAGAATGAGCCTTTCAGAAATATTGGTATAAACTGCAATCAAAGGCAAACAGGCAGAGCTGCCTTAAGCAAAGTCAGAATTGAAATTAATTGAAAAATTAGACAGACTGGTCTCTGTAAGTGGAAAGGTAACTATAATTTTCTGGAAACAGATCCTTTCAGACCACTAACATCAGTATTCAGCAACATGAGGTTTTCTGCATTGTGAGTGTTCTCATTAATGTGCCATCCAGCTACTACTACAGGATAAGTGCAAGGATATTATGTAGAAAAAAAAAAAAATAAAGGGGGATAGAGACTAAATGGTACTTTTCTGAAAGACATCCTGCAAATCATCTTATCCTAGAACTGTTGTCCATGTCAGAGGAGTTTTAATGCAATACCAGTCTGCTGTGATTTAAAATTACTAATGTGATTGGCATTTCTGTTGCATGACATACAGAAGAGAAACATCCACTCTGAGCAGAGCCCTCTTTCAACTGTGCCTGCAAACATTTGGGGTTTGTGCACAGGCTGTGTAAGCAGGATCCCATGCACATTCCACATAATCCAGTGCCATGCATCCAGTTCCATTTATGGGCAAAATGAAACACAGGCTCTTCTTTCTATGGATTGTTCCCACATCAGCCTTTTCAAAGGTTAATGTGGACGAATTTAGGAACGGGGCACTCCCATAGCTCCATGCAAGCCATTCAAAGTTTTGCAGGTTTAAAATTTACAAACAAACAAACAAAAACAAAAACAAAAACAAACAAAAAAAAGCACAAACTTTTTCTCAATTAAAGATTATTCTGTAGAAAAGCTAAGTCAGCTGGATTTTGTAACAGGGCCTGGATTTTCCTTTGTGATTTGTTGATAGAAGGTGGGAAAAGCAACTGTCTCATGCAGATTTCCCAGCCTCTTTTTGCTGTAAAGAACTAAATGCATACGCTTCTGTACATGTATAAGGTGATGCTGTTATACTGAGAGTTGCTTTCTTTTATCTTTGAACAAAAAACTTAATTTGAATGAGAAAACTGTACTATCTCTCATGAAGAGAATGCTCTTTCTCCCTCTTTTTTTGTCACTTCCTTATAGAATCATCTCTGAAGCTTTTTCTAGCATCCTCTCTCTTTCTCTCTGCAACTATTTTGAAAAAACAGAATCCATAAATTGGCAACAAGTATGCTTAGTTACCAGTTGATAAGGTGACAGACAGCAACTATAGGAGCTGTGAAATTCCAGTGCTTTGAAATTCAAAAAAAATGCAGTAAAATATATTTAAATGGATAGATCTTTTTTTGATCATTACTGCTTATTAATAACAGTATGAGCATCTTGCAATCTGAATGTATTTTTGAAAGAAAGGTGTAAATTCACTGTAAAAATGTTAGTACGTTTTTTAGGATTCTGAATCTTCATCTCTTATTTCTCCCATACATGCACCACAGTGTTAGTTGGCAGCATTTGAACTATGGTTTTGTATTTCTAGAACTGTCCTTACTCCCCTTTTCCAGTCACAGGAGCCAAGAACGGCTGCAGGCTTTGTAGAGGCACACATTAATTTCAGTTTAGTCCTGCAAGCTACATTCCTTTCCAAACATGTTTTAACCTGACATCATGTTCTTCCTCAAACTTCTCACAAATGAAGATGTGATTCATATAAACTTCCACTCTCCCCAAGCTTTGCCAACTCTTCATTTTCTTTTGGCAGACCTTGTGGGCATTTCTGATTCTAGACAGGAATGACAAACTCAGCACCTTCCATGTGCTGTACCAGAGGCAGTGTGGTACAGGGGACAGCAGACCATGCAAATCCTCATTCCAAGCAGAATGTCTTGCCATAGGTTGTTTCATGACCAGCAATTGCTCTGTGTAGTAGGGGTGGTGCAAGGGGCTCCCAAAGTTGGCGATGTTCATCATGGACCAGTAGATGGAATGGGGTTGGGTTTTATTCTGGCTGTCAACTGCCTCACACTGCCTCCTGCCACAATTCCCCTGTGGGACAAGTGGAGGGACTCTGTTCTTTCAGTATCAGACCTTACCTAGTTTTGTTGAAAAAGCCTATTGGTTGATTTTGATAATGGATTTCTATTCCTTAATGCAATGAGCTATATGAGCTATGTCTTCTACCTGAAAGAACACTTATTACTACACCTGCCACTTTCCTTAGTAAAGATGAAGGAGTTTAAAGTTATTGTCAGGATTATTTCTTGTGCTTCTTAATGAGCCAGACTGTGCCATACTTCTTGTTTCAGAGCCTGGTGAGCAGGCTTTGCCCATGGGATTAATGCATGATTTTCTGTTGCTTTCCCTTTGAGCTGTCGCACATCTCTAAGCAAAAAGCTGTCAGATCTCCCAAAAAAAACCATTTATGCCTTAGAATTAGTTT
Organism: Horornis vulcanius; assembly: GCA_013401035.1. NCBI lineage: Eukaryota > Metazoa > Chordata > Aves > Passeriformes > Scotocercidae > Horornis > Horornis vulcanius. Next base: position 25,435 of record VZUA01006892.1, read on the forward strand.
GGAAAAGACCTCTGAGATCATTGAGTCCTACAATTAACCCAACAGCACTGTGTTCACCACTAAACCACATCCCAAATGCCACATCCACGTGCCTTTTGAACACTTCCAGAGATGACGATTCCACCACTTCCCTGGGAATCCCATTCAGTAGCCTGACCACCCTTTCAGTAGAAAAATAGTTCCTAATTTCCAGTCTAAACTCTCCCTGGTGCAACTTGAGGCCATTTCCTCTGATCCTGTCACTTGTTACCTGGCAAAGGTGACTCACCCACACCTCACCAGAGCCACCTTTCAGGCAGTTGTAAAGAGCAATAAGGTCACCTTTTGGGCCTCCTTTTCTCCAGGCTAAACAACCTCAACTTCCTCACGCACTCATATGAATCACTCTCTAGACCCTTCCCTGGCTCCGCTGTCCTTCTCTGGGCTCACTCCAGCCCCTCAATGTCTTTCTTGTCATGAGGGGCCCAGAACTGGACACAGCACTCGAGGTGTGGCCTCACCAGTGCTGAGCACAAGGGACAATCACTGCCCTGGTCCTGCTGGCTGCTCCATTGCTGATACAGCCCAGGAGACCATTGGCCATCTTGGCCACTTGGGCACAGCTGGCTCATGTTCACATGGGCTGTTGTGACTCAGGTGCAAGACCCAGAACTTTGCCTTGTTGAACTTCATACAGTTGGCCTATATGAACACCATACACATGCCACATATAAATGCCACTAAACAAGATACAAAACACAACCTGAAAGTCAGGTGGAGATAGTAAGTGATGTGCAGTTAGTAAACATCTCTGTGAGACTATTTTGCTCCCAAGGTCATAGTAAAGAACCACCCAAAGGCCTAAAAGCTGCTTTATATACTTTCAAGTATAAGGGCTTTGATAAATATGTACAAACAAGCCAAAGAAGGAATGGAATCCAGAGAAATAAGAGATCCTAAAGCATTGTAAGAATAGGATCACAGAATGAACTGAGGCAGAAAAAGAGAAAAGAAATCAACTGAAATAGAAACAAAGACAAAAGTGAAAGGGCTGAACACCTTACAGAAGCCCTTCTGCCCTTGGAAACTGTATATAATTTACCATTGCACAAGCATGTTATCCATTTATCATAAAACCAGTATGGGATATCATGCAGACCATCCATGAGTCTTTCAAAGGGTGAAACAGAGTGTAAATTATCTCCAAGAGTCTAGAGAGAGGCACCATGACTCTCACAATGCAGTTGGCAGTCCCCTAGCAGCAGAATCACCCCCACTAACAATTTCAGGCTGTGCTTAATCCAGTTTAATTCACTTGAACAATGAAGTTCAAATGCATGTAGCAAGGAGTCATTTCAGGTCCAGGTTAGCCACTCTGTAGACATCCTCTATTGGAAATCTGGGCAGAAATTGCAGTTTTTGCAGCAATCCACAAAAATATGTGAAGTGTGTAAATTAAGATGTTTAAAATACCAGAATGCTAAAGATGTAAAAGAGATTCTCTTGTGAAGTGTTACCTGTTTACATCAGCTGAGGGTACGACCTAACCTGGTTTTTGTAATATTGCAGTTAACAGTGATTCTTGGAAGCTTCCTTCTGTATGTTGTTTTTTTTCTTCTCTATGTTACTATAAAACTGTTTCCATATGCTAGGCTCCAGGCACTGCACTTCTTTTAAAACATATATAAAATACTAAAAAGGAGAATGTTGTCCCTAGGGAATGGTAACAGGACGAAAAGGCCTCACCTCTCTGATTATTTCCTAAAGTAAATCAGTTTTAGGCTACCGCACTGGTCAAAATACAGCCAAGATCAGTAGTGAGATTACAACTGGGCTCTGAGTAATCTGTTTGTATCAGAGAGCATAGCATGTCTATGGGTTAATCACTGCCTTTTGTCTTTTTGCCATTTACATTTATTTAGTCAAATCACTTCTAAGAAATGTTAATCCATCACACTAAATGATATCTCAGCCCTTACTGGCCAGGTAACTCAGGTAGAATCAGTTTCATTGGCAGATTGGGTAAAACCCTACATGTGTGTCTCATTTGGTAATGTGCTCTTCAGGAATTATGATTAGTACAGATGTTGCTTGCTAATTTGTGAGAGCACCATGTCAACAAATTTGCTTAAAGTATAAAAGAGTTAATATATTTATACTGCATGTTTTATGTTACACCCAGTGGGTGAGGCCAAACCATGCCAATTACCTACCTTTGGCCCAGTAGTCAGTATAAAAGACAATAATAATTTTGCTCAAAATCTCTCTATTTTTTTAATTGACAGCCAAAGATCAAATAACAGCCTCCAGGTACAAAAGTTGAAATGGGGAACATGTGATGTCATTGTGGCTCTGCTAGTCCCCCCTACAGGGCACGCTGGGCTCTGTCCCACACTGAATGCAGCTTCAGTTCTGTCCTTTTTTTTTTGGAGATGGAGGCAGCACAAGCACTGAGGAAAGTCTTCCTATGCCTAAACATTTTCACCCCATCTACCTAATCAGTCAGGCTGTATCAGCTGCATATGTATCTAATGTATAGCATGATATCTTATTCATTTCTGTCCTGATTAGATCTCTAGCATGGAGAGGAATGTTTTAAATATAAAATGAAAATTATCACCCATCTTTATTCTGGTAAGCACCTGAAATCCCACAGCTGGATACTGCAAAAGCCTTAATAATATTTTCTTTAATATTGTCTGCCTATTGAGTGTGTTCATAAGCTCAAGACCTTTTATTCAGACCCTTTTTCAGGACTTAGGGCTATAAAAATGGTTTTACTCAGAGTTGGAATCCATGGTGTCTGATGTGCAGACTGCTGGGAGCCACCTCTGGGGCCAAAGCTGAGGGCAGCAGGGCAGCACAGTTTAGCCACAGCAGTCACACATGTACTTTCAGAGCTGGCAAGCCCTACCCAGGCACAGGTTCTTTGATGTGTGGCACAGAGTGAGTTTCTAATATTCATGCCTTTAAATAGGGCCAAAATTTGCCTAACAGTAATTGCTCATCAGTCTGACAATTCACATGGAGTTTAAAAGACAGTTCCCAGCTTCGTTTCTTTTGCTTAGGCCAATACTTCCATTGTTCTTAAAAAGAGAATTGTCTCTCATCACGAATAAACCGCAAAATGTTTTTCTGTGTAGTAGAACTGAAAAGTGGTTTTCAGATACAATTGGCATTTGTGTGCTTAGTGCTGGAGGTGGCCATGTTGCTGAAAAATGATGTTGGCTATGATGCCAACCATATGACAATTAACTCAGCAGAGGAGAGTGTGTGAATCCATTTCCAGCCTCTTTTAATAATAGGGTAACAACCAAAATGCTTTCTCCAGTGGTTAAACCAATATTAAATTTGCCTAGAAACTTGTTTACGGGCTTTTCCACTGGATTTGTCTATTGCCAATGCCATAAAGGACATCAATTTTCAGTAAGACAACTGCCTCCAGCACTGGGATTGGAAACGCCAATTGTAATTAAAACATTTTTTTAAGCAAATGCTTTTTTGCAGTTTAATTATGGCAAGAAACACTACTTGTTTTGTGAACTTACAGACTTTTGAACTCAGCAAAACTCTGTTTGGCATTCAGCAGTAAAAGTCCTGTCCTTGCTCATGTCAGTGGTGCACTTACTGCTCCAAACACAACACTGGATATTCTGACTTAAATAAAATCTGAACAAACTGTACTGCACCCAGGTTAAATGTGCTGTAAACACTGATTATTTGCAACTCACATTTAATCCTAACCATGGGTTATGTATATTTTCCCCCTTTGGTATTTCTGGTGTAATCACAGTGTGAGTCACACAACCTATCAAAAGTGCAGATATGAACTACAGTCATTTTATATGTTTCTAAACAATGAAAACAGAAAAAGTAATCTCACAACAGCTAAATGTTTTCTATTTTCAAAAGGCACTTATTGGTGACATTTTTCCCTGCACTGCTGTTTCTGCAATCACATAGCAACACAGCCCTTGAAATAACTTTTTTGTACTCAATATATAAGGTGCAGTGTTTGGAGAAACTGATTCTGCTCAAATGCCACCTGTTTAAATGCTAAACGGCATCAAAACCAAAGAGAAAAAAAAAAAAAAAAAAAGAATGACAGTCTGGTGGAGGAGACCACTCCCCTGTTTAGATGACTGAGATCTTCTGTTTAGCTATTAGTCCCTTTTTCTTGAATTTCAAAGTGAGTGTAGCAGAGTTAACTTGGTATAGTGCCTGACCATCTCACAGCTTGCCCTTCTACAATCCTTCACAGGATTCAGGCTTGCTAAGACCCTGTACCCTTCCATGTTGAGACATGCCTGCAAGCTCCTCATGCTGGTTCTCAGTGTTGCCATTTCAGCTTTTAACTATGCATTTGAGTATCTGCTTCTAGCAAGGCCCAGCTGAACTACTTTTTAGGAGGCATCAGTGTACATTGAGGCAGGAAAGCAATGGTGAGACAGACATCTAACATCCAAATACTCTCAAACTTGGAGAACTTCAGATCTTCATCTAAACTCTTTAGTGTGGCTCCACTTTTCTTTAGAAAGCATCTTCATTTTTCTGAGCTGCCCTCTTTTCCAGGTTTTATGCTCTTCCTAAAAGCCACTCTGTTCCTCTTTTCTCATGACTGCACAATAAATTGAGTGCAGTTCTCCTAGTGAAGCAGGACCCTCCCTTTGCAGTCTTCACCTATACCACTTCAATTTCTTCCCAGCAGCAAATCCCAGTTGTTCCTAGTGCCAGGGCAATGAGAAAGTTATGAGCTCACCTACCAAATACCAACTAGGAATGAATGCCAAATTTTTATATCTTAAGATTTTGCAGCTCTGTGTGGAATTCATGTAGGAGCATCTATAGGGTTTAACTAGTGGGCATGAAGNCAAAAAAAGTATGAAGGGGTCTGAGGAAAGAGTGCCACAGGTATAGAATATCTACAGCAATATCATTCAAGACAGAGAAGATTCTCATCCACTCAGGACATGGCAGAGTTAAGGGTCGAGCTTACTGAGTGATGGAGTTGTTTGTCATATTTGCAAGAGCAAACAAAAGTGGCCAGTGCCAAACATTTCAATGCAAATCCATGTTATCAAGTTCAGGATTATTCAGTTCTGCAGCCTGCCTTGAGCTCACCTCTGGAGAAAGTTTGAGGCAGGGGGAATATCATCAAGAAGGAAGAATCAGAGGTTCAAAGGAAGATGTTCAGGGACATGGAGCTGTATGTAGTAAGAAACAGGAGAAGGGAGAAATGGGAATACAAGTGGTTGTTATTATTTCTTTCATGAGAAGTTCTATTCAGGATGGTTTATTTTTCTGCAACTTGCACATATTGCAGCTGTATTCAAGAGTGGAAAAGGGAGAACTCTTTTTCCTCTTTTTTAAGCACAATGTATTATCCTCTGTACTTTCTAAGCTATAAAATTAGCACTAGCAGCTGTAATACAAAAGACCTGCAAAAAAAATCACAGTCCCAAGCCTTCTGAAGTTAGTATGGCCTATTATGAATAGTCCTTGTAACAAAGCCCTGAAGGGAAGCAAAACACCTGACTGATGTTGTCAGCTTTCAGAGTAAGTTCCTTCTGAGCTCCCAC